>MCGE01000023.1:422500-595120 GCA_002105175.1 Absidia repens | reverse complement strand
TTTTTCATCACTGGCTTCTCAAGATACAACGTCGTCACCTCGTATTTCGCCAAGGGCAGAATCATACTCATCACCCATTATTCCACCTCAACGCTCCTCTTCAGCCTCTTCCTCCCCTCAGCTTCGCCAGCAGTATCAACATCCAAAAAGGTCAAGATCAACTAGTGCTTTAGCATCGCCACAAACATCACGATTGTCACATAATGCAAGTTCCTCTTTACAAGGTGTAGATGAACAACAGGAAATGGATGATGACGATTTGTTTGAATTCAGCAAGGTAATTGCCATGGGGAAAAACGTACGCAATATTAGTGAAGATATTATGGCGAATGGGATGCGGTTATTCAATGACTTTTCGACGAAAATGAAAAATGCAAATGCGGATCGAATGGGACAAGGACCATCATCATCTACCAACGCGGCGCAGCAACATCATCATCGCCAACAGCTACTTCCACAACAAGAACAGCAGCCGACGGATGATGGATTTTTGTTAAGTGAAGCATATATCTGATCCCCTCCCTCATTATATAGTATTAAAGTAGTTATTCCCCTTTGAATCCCCCTTCGCTTTCATCTCATCCCCGATCCCGCCGTACCTTCAAGCACACACACACACACACACTCACTCACTCACTCAGATGTATTATTATATCCGTACTATTGTTATATTTTTACTCTTGTATCCTTCCAAATTTGAAATAAAAACTATTTTTGATAAGATCCTTTTTTATTGCTTCATAGTTCTGTCAGGTTTTCTTTTTTGATGGAGTACTGGCGGAATTTCAACTCAATTTTTTTTTTTTTTTTTGTAACCTCTCGCATTTTCCGGTGGCTGCAATTTTTTTTTTTCTTCTTTTTCTGACAACAATAATTACTTTGATTTGAATAATGCCTGAAGTAGACAAAAAACCCACCATTGACATCGAAGCGCTCTCAAAAAAAGATCCCTCAGAAACATTATTTGCTGAATTGGTAAGTGGATTAAAGGCTGACTGGAAGCTATCTACTCTTATGAATAAAGGACTGACATTTATGTTTATTTATATACTGCTTTGTAGGGAGTCTCCAAAGAATTGTGTGATGCATGCGAAAAGCTCGGCTTCAAACATCCTACCGAGATCCAAAAAGAATCCATTCCTTGGGCTTTAGAAGGTCGTGATATCATTGGTCTTGCTCAAACTGGTTCTGGTAAAACTGCTGCTTTTGCGTTACCGATTATTCAACGTTTATGGGACAATCCTCAAGCTTTCTTTGCCTGTGTTATGGCCCCTACAAGGTAAATCGCATGCATTTCATTGGTAAATGATTAGTTTGCAATGATGCTGAACATTTTTCTCCCCTTGTTTTATTTTATTCAACTCTATAGAGAATTGGCATATCAAATTGCGGAGACGTTTGAAGGACTTGGATCGATCATTGGTGTTCGATGTGCTGTTATTGTGGGCGGAATGGATATGATGTCTCAATCGATTGCACTCTCAAAAAGGCCTCATATCATTGTTTGCACCCCCGGACGACTTCAAGATCATCTGGAAAACACAAAAGGATTCAGTTTACGTACGCTCAAATACCTGGTGATGGATGAAGCTGATCGGTTACTTGATTTGGATTTTGGGCCCAAGATTGATCAAATTCTCAAGGTGATTCCCGGGAACGAAACACCTTTTTATTTTCTGCCACAATGACTACCAAGGTGGCCAAGTTGCAAAGAGCTAGTTTGGCGAAACCCGTGAAAGTGGAAGTCGCTACAAAGTAAGTAATGAGAAGGAAAAGGATCCTCGGATAGATGAAGTGTTGATTTACTTTATTGACTTTGATTATACTCCTTTATTTTCAGGTACTCGACTGTCAAGACTTTGTTACAGTACTACTTATTCTTCCCTTTGAAACATAAGGATGTTTATATGGTCCATCTGTTAAACGAACTTGCTGGCAACTCGACTATTATCTTTACCCGTACTTGCAATGATACACAAAAAATCGCCATCATGCTAAGAAACCTTGGCTTTGGTGCTGTACCTTTACACGGTCAACTCGAACAATCCAAACGATTAGGTGCTCTCAACAAATTCAAATCAGGATCTCGATCTATTTTAGTTGCCACTGATGTTGCTAGCCGGTAAGAAACATACATAGATATAACTGTGATGATCGATAGCATTGAGCTTCAAATATTTATTTATGGTTTTATTTTTTTTTTATTTTTTGATAGTGGTATTGATATTCCCTCAGTGGATGTGGTTATCAATTACGATGTGCCCCAATCTTCCAAAGACTACATCCATCGTGTTGGACGTACAGCAAGAGCAGGACGATCGGGTAAATCAATCACTTTTGTTACTCAATATGATGTGGAACTGGTTCAACGGATCGAAAAGGATTTGGAACGAAAATTAGATGCTTTCCCTGTAGAAAAGGATGAGGTGATGATGTTACAAGAACGTGTCTTTGAAGCTCAACGTATCGCTACCTTGGAATTGAAGGAACGTGGTGGTGCTCGTGGATCCAAACGTGGCGCTAAACCTGGTGAATCTGACGATGATGCTGATTTGGAAGAAAAGGCTGGTGGACACAAGCAAAACAAAAAATTCAGCAAAAAGCGACGACACTAGTTCAGTTTCATTTATATTTACAGTCCATCCCCATCTTCATCCTACACACACACAAGCGCGCATGCACACATCTTTTTATTTTCTTTTACCATATACGCATAGACATAGTAATTTATATTTATTTTTTATTTCAATAAAATATGACTTCAATAAAACAAGATCTGACATTCGCATCCCTTATATATATATATATATATATATATATATTTTCCCTTTGGAGGACGGTGATCCATACACAGGCATGCACACTTTTTTTTTTATCATATCATATGTACATAGACATAGTAATTTGTATTTACTTTTTACTTGAATAAAATATGACTTCAGTAAATCAAAATGATATACATAGAATACTTCTTTTTTTTTTTTGAAGCTTCGTGACCGACACTGCCTTCTTGGTATCCTGTATAATAATACATGGGGCAATAGTATTTGTATGAATCATGAATAAAGATTGATAGTGTATATTCAATAATCTTGAAAATGTTTTATTAAACTAAATACAGTATAAGAAAATTGAATCAAACTAATGTATACATGTATAAACTAACATAAACTAAACTAGAGTAATTTAATCTAATCCAAAGATGCAGTCCAGTCCCATTTTTCCCAAGATTCCAAGAACTTTTTCTGTCTGATCCGATTTTCACTCTTGTGATGATATTTTGGTCGTCTCCAGAGAGTAGGGCTAATATCCAGCATACCACCAACAATTTCCTAAAACAAAAAGAAGTTCCACGTTATTGAATCATGTCAAAATAATCCGCTCGAACGAGGCGGGGGGTTACCTTTCCAAACCAGTGAGGAAATTCCTTCTCATTTTCAATTACATGGCCATATCCTTTATCCAAACCACACCAAACGTGAAAATATGGCAAGTTTTTCACCATGGAGTTGCGGAAACCCCGAGATGATGTGTCAATCAGTTTTTTGTGCTGCGACCATTCTTCACCTGCTTCCATGATTGCTTCCTGCATTAAAGGGGGGAAGTCATAGAGTAGACGTTAGTAAAAGGATTGAAGATGCCATCATATATATATAAAAGGTTACCTTGAAATAAGCAGGAGCATCTTCGTATACACCGTAGGGAATCGGGATAGCTTCAATGACAGTATGGCGGTGAGATCGTATGCTGATAACAGTTTCCATAAAAACAACACCACAGTTCTGTTCATCAAACATGCGCATCAAGCATTTTTGAAAGTTCTAAAACATAAAGCAAACTGAGTAAGTATCATTGTAATTCTTAAATCATTTTGCCTATACAACTTGTCTTACCCTAATTTCGGTCCACACCTCATCATCACATTCTAGAGTGGAATTGACATGCTGCACCGGTACAATCATACAATGACCAGGGGTAAGTTCATGAGAGTTGGGTAAGGCAAGGTATGTTTGTGTGGCCAAAGAAATCATTGCACATTGAGGTGGGTTATTGTCTTGATAGCAGAGTCTACATGTTTCCAGTGCCTTTTGAGTTCGTTTATGGTCTATGAAATAAATATATATATAGAGGTAAGTAGGCGAAGTTTTATGACGTGTCTGTGTTTTGTTTTATTTGTATACTTTTCTAATCAATTTACCTGAAATTGCATATTTCATCTTTTGTTCTTCGGACATGCCCTTTTTGGCTGCCATCACTTCCGCCTTGTCATCCATGTAGTCTAGGTTGTTCTAAGAATAAGAGAGTTACAATATGATTAGTACATTTTTGTAAGTTTACTCTTTACTAAATAAATGGTGATCTTTTTTTTTTTTTTTTCAAGTTTACCTCATACGACGTATCAGCCACAATTCGATTGGCAAATTCCATATCCATATTGTTCACTTTTCGACTTCCGGCCCGTTCTTGACGCACCATATCCATCAAAGACATTGAATCATCAGCAGCACTGTATCGTAGCCGTTCACCTGTTTCCTTGTCATGTGTCCCTTCGTATTGTTTTTTGCCTTTCATTGTTGTCGCATTCTGTTGGTTGTTCCCATTCGTCAGTGCATATTCGTACACTTTCCCTTCGCTATCCACAGTAGGTAACATAGCCACACTCTTTGCATTGCCAGCCTTAAAAAAGTGATGATAAGTAAATAAACCAAAACAAGATATGACAATGTAGTTTTCTTACCATCTCTTCAATACCGTTACGGGCAGCTTCAAACCGATCCACTTGTTTCTTGTATTCCTTTTCCAGTTCTAACGCGTCGTCTTCGCTTCCCATCAGTCTAGCCTTCACAATTTTGGAATTGAGTTTGTTGAGTTCGTCACGTGTCAAAATAGGTTCGGTTGATGTATTTCCAAATGCGGCAGGCATTTGATGTGGTGTAATGATGAGAGGTGTACTGGGGATGGTAGTAGCAAGTTCCTTTGATGTCAACGATGGGTCTTGTCGAGCATGTTGTGTGCGGCCAGGTGATGGTGATGGTGTCCTCGATCGTTTCAATCTGCGATTGTCGCTGACCTGACTATCATTTGAATAATTTGGAGATTTTCTCCCGTTCGCTGCTGTCGCTACTGTTGATGATGGTTGAGGAGGGCGCCTGAATTGTTTTTGAGCATTTGTGCTATCGCTGTCGGTAAACATAAACTTTCTTGATGAGCCACGTTCGCTTTGATGTTTTGATGATGATGATGATGATCGACCTTTTCCTTTTCGTTGATCCAGATACGCCCGTTCATCCAAAGCTTCCTGTAACTTTTCTTTTGACTAACGATAAATATTAACACGACAAACTGTGAGTGACTGCATTCTATCAGTTTTTAATCGTTGCTGAAATACTTACTCCATACCGCTCCAGTCCTACTTCTTGTATCGAGCGCCGTTCATCTTCCGCTTGTTCCATAATACGTTTCAGTTTCATCATTCGCCAATTAGAACCAGCATCACCGAAGTTGATCGTGCTTCTCTTTTCTTCTTTGTATTCGTCAATGCTGAGACCAGCTTTCAGCTGTGTGTTGAGTTCCCGATGACTAATCTTTGGCTATATTATTAAAAGCGTAAACAAAGATGAGCAAGTATTCCTTGTTTCAAATTCGATCGCATTTAATCACAACTTACCTCGTCGGGATTGGGTTTATCTTCATCTTTTGGCACTGTCTTTTTCGTTCCCATGTCACTAAAATCAAAGGAATCGTTCAGCATCCAGTCGTGTCGAGCTTGTTGCTGGGGAGCTGCCGAAGTAGAGCTTGGTGTTTGTTGCTGTTGTGTTACAGGCGCTGGCGTCACTGCATTCATATGATCATCTTTTTCCACCCAAAGAGAAGGATCAGAGTAGTCTAATTCCATGGTCTTGTTGGCATCAGTTGCATCTTGCCGAGAGCTCGAGTGTCTCTTGTGTTTTTTATGTTCACGGTGATGATGTTCCTTGTGGTCTTTCTTTGAAGATTTTTTCTTGCTGTCTTTCGATTTATGCTTATGATCACCCATTTTAGATAATGTGCAAAGTGGAAGGAAAAAGAATGGAGGAAATTAGGACCATCCAAAAAAAAAAGCGGTGTTTGAAATGAAGACTGCTATTGGGTGAAAACCTATGTGGGCGCAATTATTTTTTTGCTTTCGGTTCTTTCGCTGCTTCATTATGCCTCGACATTCCAAAAACAACACAGCCGGTAGTGTCTTCACCTACCATGAAACTAAAGCTTTAGATTACGGTACAAAAAGGGTAAGGAGAACTTCAGTGGCGTAGGTATTGGTCGTGCATATACTAACTTGCTTTATACACCCATTTTCCTCTTTGCTATTCTGGGATCATGTAGGCTCGACTTGGCCGTGAATCATTTAGGGATTACGATGCTTGTTATCTATGCTTACAAACAGCACGCGAACCGGTTGCTTGCTCCAAAGGCCATTTGGCTTGTCGTGAATGCTACTACGAGTCATATCTTCAACAAACCAAGGATATCAAACGGGAACAAGCGCTACTGGAACAAAAACTATCCAATCTGGAAGACCAAAAACAAAAGGATGAAATGGCAACGAAACAGGCATTATTAGACGAATTTGAGAAATCACAAACAAGTGTACTCGGACGGCAGCGGAAAAACGACACCAATAACGACAACAACACTTCGAAACACACAGCAATAAAATCAGAACGAAATGACGGTAAGTGCAGATTTGTATAAGCTTCTAATATGGGTAGATTCTCACTGCTATTTTTTTTTGGGGGGTATGTACCATTAGGTTTATCTACGGCCGGTACGAAACGAAACTTGGATACAATGAATGATCAAGGCAATACAAAGTCATCAAAACAAAAGTTAAAGTCAAGCTTTTGGTTGGTAAGTATTAGTAGATCAAAGAAAGTAAGGCACGCAGTAAGCTTCTTACTAATGATCCCTTATTTTAGCCTACAATGACCCCAGCAGCTGACACACAAACCAAAGATGAAATCAAGCCTATTCAAACGAAACCACTTTGTCGTGCAATAAAGGAAGCCCATACCCTCAGGTAATTAATGGAAGCAAGCTTTTTCAATTTCGCTCTATTGCATTGTATTCACGCTGTTTTGACTTATTTCATATATATATATATATATATATATATAGTATGAAAGGTATGATTGATGTCAAATTTTCAAAGGATTCTGATGGAAAGTCAATATGCCCTGCTTGTTTAAAAGCTTTGACCAATTCCTCGAAGTTGTCTGGTAAGATAATGAATGAAGATACTTGCTCGCAGATACTTCTAACTTCTTCTGATTTATTTATCAAATAGTGATGCGAAATTGTGGACATGTCGTTTGCCAAAGCTGCGTGGATATGTTTATCAAGAAAACGAAAAGCTGCTATGTCTGCGAAGAAAAAACGAAGACAAAGGATATCGTGGATATGACTTCAGAAGGCACTGGCTATGCAAGTGGGAGCTCTTTGGCTATGGCGGAACGATTTGATTTGGCATTCCAGTAGTTAGAGTATTACTTTATATTAGAAATTATCTCGTTTACGCTTAGAAACTATTTTTACCTGCTATGAATAAAGTATCCCTTTTTTTTGTGTTTGAAAATCTTATGTGTGTATGTGTGATTATTCTTTTCTCCTCATCTACTGTATTAATCTTAGCGAAAATGAGTTCCCTGGTTTTAGTCATACACCCAACCTCAGGAACGGATCGGCGCAGTGACATAAAAATATCAAAATATCATGCAATTCGGCAAGAACACAAAATAGTCCCGTAATTGACTTTTTATATTCAATTTCAAAATATTCTTACATTTCCAAAAATCGGTCTACTGAGTGTTAAAGAGGAGGTTGTTGAAGTGTGGTGTTTAGACAACCCGTCGCCATTTTACTTCTTAGTAGGAAGCATTGTGGGGTTTAACTGACTTCAGTGTAGTGAATTATTTTTACAATTATTATTATTATACCATGTCGAAAATAAGAAATAACGAGCTCGATATATGTGACATGGCTAGTCTGGCGGGGGTTAATCTGGTGGCAATCTTAGATTGCTTAATATGAATGGTAGAGCGGGCATTGGGTCACGTTTCATCTTTAATCGCCTAGAACTTTAGTCAGTCACTAGTAATCTAGGGGTGAGCAGTCATGTTTATGCTGGAAAGTAGTGCAGAATTCTCTATAGCGGCGGCTACAGGGGCGCAAAATGGACTAAGCTAATTTATATGGTAGGTTAATAATAAGTAATTTAAGGTTAATATCTTTAAATTTGAAAAAGTACAGAGTGATACTGGTTGAACTAGAAAACAAATGCTGGGGCTCACCCACAAAGTAATGGGTCAGAGGATATGATAGCTACCTAATTAATATTTAATGAATAAAAAGGTCATATTTTATTGAAACATAGTGGTATTTCTAAACTGAAGTCGAGGGGCTCATTGCAATAATGGGTCTATTGTACAATGTTTGAAGGAGACTATTCGAAGATTTGAAAAATGGTTCACACTAATCTTATGGAAAAATTTCAAGAGGATCTAGTATATCATACAAGGCATCAGACAGACTAAAGGGATGTTTTTAATGATTCATAGCAACCGTCAACACAAATCAATTGGGCGACAGTAAAAAGAGATTTCATGTACAAAACAAAGAAACAAAAGAGACACTTCATAGAAGCAGTTACAAGGTGATATATTTTATTCAGAAGTCAATACAATTTATGGGCAGCTAAGACTAAATTAAGCTAATGAAGGCTCTAAAAAGCCAACTAATGGTGAAGGGTGCTAAATCCTGAATCCAAAATGAAAGGGGTTTCCCATGCATGTTGTATTCCCTGAGTTAAACCCCTTTCTAAACTACACCTGACACTAATCTAAGATCACCATAATCTCAAAGAAGTTCCATTGATGGAAAAAAAAAAAAAAAAAAAAAAAAAAAAAAAGGAAGAAAAAAGGGAGCGGAAAAATGAAAGTGGACCAAACTAAAATTCACGTGGGCGGCATTTTAAATGAGTACTGCTAATCTAATTCAACTAGTACGCATCGTATTACGAAAGACTAATGAGAGGAGTGTACAGTATCCATCAAAAGCAGGATTTCTTTTTTATTCACATGTATAAAAATAATAATATTTTGGTAAATCTACAGGAGGGGGGATGGTTTTTTTTTTGTCATGTATATCTATACTAGTAGCTAAAAAGTCTATTGTACTAAAAGAGAGGGGAGAGCGGGGAGGAAAGGAAGGACTACTCTATTTCTTTTCCGCTTCCTTTTTTTTGTATTCTTGAATGAGTTGTTCTTGCACAAAAGTCTGGACAGGCAAATGCTCCTTGTATTCCATTGAGAATTCACCTTTTCCTTGAGTCGCCGATCGCAGTTCAGTAGAGTAGCCAAACATATCATTGAGAGGGACATCAGCAATGACGTTGAAGTAGTCCTCTTGAACATCAGTATCAACCACAGTACCCTTGCGTTTGTTCAGTCCACCAATAACGGAGCCTTGGAATTCAATAGGAGCAGAAATAGAAACGTTCATGACAGGTTCGAGGATAGTGGGCTTTGCCTTGGCGAAAGCTTCGTGGAACGCATTCTTGGTAGCGATACGGAAAGCAAGTTCGGACGAGTCCACAGCGTGAGCAGCACCGTCTTCCAACACCATACGGATGCCATTGACAGGATGACCAATCAAGGGACCCTTTTCCAAAGCATCGTTGAAACCTTTTTCACAGGCAGGAATGTAGTTTGTAGGAATGTTGCCACCAATCACACGGTTTTCAAACGCAATATCCTTGCCAGTTTCTTCATCCTTTTCCATGGGTTCCATGTGACCCACCACACGGCCGAACTGACCAGCACCGCCAGATTGTTTCTTGTGAGTGTAGTTGAATTTCGCAGGTTGAGTAATTGTTTCACGGAAGGCCACTTGAGGTTTACCAGTAAGACATTCGACATTGTATTCCCGTTTCATACGTTCCACATAGATTTGCAAATGAAGTTCGCCCATACCAGAGATGATTGTTTCCTTGCTTTCACTATCCACATGTACGCGGAAGGTTGGATCTTCCTTTTGGAATCGATTGAGCGCCTTGGAAAAGTTGGGGGTTTCTTTACCCTTTGGTACAAGTGAGAGAGAGATAACAGGTTCAGGTACAAACATAGATGATAAAGAGTATTGTAACGTTCCATCAGTAAAGGTGTCACCACTAGCACAGTCCACACCAAACATGGCACCAATTTCGCCAGCACCCAATTCATCTACATCTTCCATATCAGCAGCATGCATACGCACCAAGCGAGGGACCTTGATTTTCTTGCCAGTCTTCACGTTGGTAATGAAAGAGCCCTTTTTCAAAGATCCTTGGTAAATACGCATGTAAGTCAGTTGTCCGTAACGGCCTTCTTCCAGCTTGAATGCCAAACCAACAAAAGGATTAGCAGAGAAAGGAGAGAGATCGACAGGTTTTTCGTTTTCCTTGATGTTGAGTGCAGTGTTGGTGACTTCGGTAGGATCAGGCAAGTAATCGACAACAGCATTCAATAAGGGTTGCACAGCAGTATTCTTGAAAGCAGATCCCATCAACACAGGCGTGAATTTCAAATCGATGGTGGCACGACGGATAGCAGTCATAAATTGTTCAGCAGTAGGGATTTCTTCCATCAAGTAGATATCAGCGATTTCATCATCAACATTGGCAAGTTGTTCAATCAGTTCTTGGCGTTTTTCAGTAGCAAGGGGCATCAAGTCGTCAGGAATTTCCCGTTCAGCCAATTCTTCACCACTGACACCTTCGTTGTAAAAGGCTTTCCATTTCACCAAGTCTACCACACCACGGAATTGATCTTCGGCACCGATAGGAACTTGAAGGACAGCAGCAGTTAGTTTGAGTTTGTTTCGCAGTTGATCCACAATACGGAAGGGATTTGCGCCGGCACGGTCCATCTTGTTGATAAAAGAGATACGAGGCACATTGTAGCGCCGCATTTGTCGATCCACAGTAATTGTTTGAGATTGCACACCAGACACAGAGCAAAGAATCATCACAGCACCATCCAATACACGCAGAGCCCGTTCCACTTCAATGGTAAAATCAACGTGCCCAGGTGTGTCAATAATATTCACATTGTAGTCACCCCAACTAGCATAGGTCGCTGCTGATTGAATGGTGATCCCTTTCTCCCGTTCCAAATCCATAGAATCCATCTTGGCACCAACACCATCCCGGCCACGGACATCGTGGATTTCCTTGATACGACCAGTATAGTAAAGAATACGCTCGGTGCAAGTGGTTTTGCCGGAATCAATATGTGCTGAGATACCAATATTTCGAAGTTTCCGTAAACGACCCTATTAATTGAGAAGGTATGGTAAGTAAAACCTTTAGAATGCATAGTTTTTGTCATTGCATATGCAAAAGAACAATAGAAAAAGAAGAAGGGAAGGCATGTCAAAACTTACAACATCTGCAGGATCAGCATTTTCATAGTCAACAGTAGAGGTGGTTTGCCAGCGGCGAAATGCTTGAATTGGTAATAACGAATGAGCTATTTGGGGCTCGGTGAAAGCCACAGCATTGCGAACAGTAGTTGCCTTCATCCGACCCACTCCACCAAGAAGGGATCGAACAAATGTCATTCTTTAACTTTGAAGGAAAAAAAAAAAAAGGAGGGGGCTAAAGAAAAAGAAAATGACAGGGGGAAAAAAAAGGAACATAAAAAACGTTAAAAGCCCGATAAGGTTGTGACTGGGTGGCGAATTTTATTGTCTAAGAGTACAGCATGGATACCATGGATGCTTCGAAGCTAAGTATGGTGTAGAACGCAGTTAGAATAGTCAAGTCAAATGATATGTAGAAGATATGTATTCAATTTTTATTGTACAAAATAGAGGGTAGTAACAGTACGGTATAATAACTACACTAATAAATATAACAGTAACTTATTGTACCACAGAAGGATTGATAAACGCATGAATCATAGGGAGGAGGGTTTCAATGGGTTGTACGGATTCCATAAATGAATGCTGCAGTAGTTCTTTCGCTGATGACCGACGCTGTGGCTCCAATTCAAAACACTGGTATAAAAAATGGCGAAAGGTTGAGCTAAGTCGTTCGGGATGCTGTAAAGAAGGTTGTTGCTTGAGTTTCAGCATGGCTGTTGCGCGGTTTGGTTGACTAAAGTAAGGCGGTTTACTTTCAATCATTTCGATTACTGTAATTCCAAAAGACCAAATATCCACTTTACATCCATAAGGCTCGTTAGCCACTACTTCTGGAGCCATCTATCACCAAGATCCGCACCAGAAAATAAAATTGCAAATTTGGTTAGTAAATGCAAGAAAAAACAGATCATATATTACAACTAACTTACCCAGCAAGGTGTCCCAGCAATTGTGTTTCGTTGAAATCTTTGGGGATCAAGTCGTGCGGAAAATCCAAAATCAGCTATATAGTAAAGAAAAAAAGAGTCAATATACATTTATATATATGAGATTCACTTACATAATTTAATATGGCCTTGTCGACTGATCAAGATGTTATCACTTTTGATGTCTCGGTGAATGATCCGGTTTGAGTGTAAATAGTTCAATCCATGCAGTACTTCCCGACATACGGTAGCAATTTCGCTTTCAAATAGGTATCGATTTGTCACAATGTCTGTTAGGCTTCCACCGTCCATAAAGTCCATCACAATCCAAATACAATCATGCCATAGGTAAGATTCCAAATGTTGTACAATGTTGGGATGACATTTAGGTGATTTAGCTACCATAATCTCATTCAAAAGCAAATCATGTCGAGGATGATGACAGAGTCGAATACGTTTTATAGCCACCTGTAAGCCTTGCTTATTTAGGGCTCGATATACAATTCCTGATGCCCTATTGTAAATATATAAACCATAAGCAAACTTTAAAGGACACCGTTCATAATCCCTCGTATACTTACCCTTCACCTATCCTAGCCCATGACTGATAAGCAAATCTTGGATCATACACTTTGCAAGCCTGTTGAACATGGAGTGTCGCTTCGTGATGAGTCAATATAGGGGAGTCAGTTCTACCTTCGTCGATAACAGATAATTCACGGCATTGTTCTTTCGTAACATTCCAAGGGATTTCCAGTTCAGCATATAATTGCCGAATAAAGGTGGCCAGTAAATATTTTTGAGCAACTATAATACTTTTTTTGTATGAGTATTCAATGTAACTGTACAAATAATAAGCATCCTTTTTTTGGGGGGGGCTCACCAGGTAAAAGTGCCATAGTTTCCGGATAACATTCATTCGAGCGCCATTTGTTCGCGTCAAAATCAAAACGAATATGGTTCACATGAGCCGCATTGTATGGAGAAGATATTTTTGGTTTTTTATTAATTCCCCACAACCCTAAACAAAATAAAGAATAAGTATACACACTAGGACTATTTTCGGCACATAAGCGGCATTCAACCTAAATTAAAATCCCTCCTACCTTTCAATGTTTCCATAACTGCACACATAGGTCCGCTATTGCTGTCTGCTGTTTTGGTGTGAAAGCGAGTAGCAAAAGATGTTGAAGTGATATGGCTATTGCCATTATCGTACACTTTTCCATCAGAGGCAGGTGGAGTTGTGCTTGGTATCATCGGGTTTGTTGCTGTAGTTTCGTGTAGAGGATTGAGTTGAAGTTGGTTACTACAGGTCACTTTGGGAACAGGTGTCGCCGGTGGGGTAGATTTAGCGTACGATGTAGAGATCAACCCTGCCATTACTTTCAACAAAGCGATTAGTTGTTCAAAATAAAAGAAGTAAAATGTGTTTTCTATCTTTTTTATTTTATTTTTTTATTACCTCGGTAAAAGAATGGGGTTTCCGCAATGACGTGTGGTCAAGGACTTGTCAGTCAAAAAATGTCATGAGTCAACTAGAATAGGCTGCTCTATTTGTAAAGTAACAATATAAATTTGAAGTTAGGTATTTGCTCGGCATTTTTAATGAGCTTTGTTGCCGTCACAAGCCATACCTGTTATGATTTTTCGGTTGCGAATGGAAAAAAAAGGGGAAATGATAAAAATACATTTTTGGAGCGATATGTTTCTGACTCCGCTTGCTAGTTTCAAATATGAGGTCGCATGGCAGAATTGAATGTTGATATCAATTGCTACATGGACAATGGAGAAGGTAGTACAAAATTAAACATCAGACAAAGTGGAGAAGTATATGTATCAAAGGTCACTTGCTCAAGTAAAAATGGGAAAATGGGTAAGTTGATCATCACAATCATAGCATCATATCATTTGAAAAAAACACCCCGTTAAAAAGAGCACGGCTCGGGACACTTACCAAATAATGTGGGATTTAAATATGTTCATGCTTTTTGCGTAAGAATTTTTTTGTGGCAGATATATGTATTAGATACGTCAAAGTAAACCACATATAAACGTGTTCAGCGGTGTTGTTCTTTATCATATAGTAGACACCGAACAGCGGGGATACTCTTTTTTTGCGCATCATGAAGAATTTGCTTTCTTCGTGTTGTTTTAAGAAGTAGATTAGAACGATATGATAAGAGAAAGGTTTCTGCATTTAAGAGAAGTTAAGGGAACTCCGGGTCTGAGAAGTAAAGAGGACAGACAGGTATGATATATGGAAAGGAGAGGAATTACTTCTCATAATATCCCTAAAAATAGTGTGATATCATATGTTCTAAATTATCAAAAGACATTCATTGCAGGGATATAGATATCTTTTTATTGTAAAATAAACATGATCTAAGGTAAACTAAGAGAGCAGTAAATTCTACAGTAAGTGACAAACTGTTTTACAATATTTAAAAGGGTTAGGATTATCTAATATGCAGCAGAGGGATGAGTTATTCTACATACAGTGTGCGGTATACCATTCCACAGTGAAAGGAACGGTAAATGCATCGTGATAGTTACGTCATGAGAAGAAACCACCATACTGATACTGCTATCATGGTAAAAGAGCAACCATGATGATGATGTTTTGTGGCGTTGTTTGTTATAAAAAAAAGAGTGGGGAAAAAATAAGAATCAAGGATTTCCTTTTTGTATCTCCCCAGGTTCAGAAAAAAATCGAAACCATTTGACGTCGAGAAGATTTTGTAAATGGAAAAGGGAGCTACTTTGTTATCGCTGTTAAATGGGAAGTTGATTTATTAGGAAGGTAATTATTATATTGATGATATTCCATGGTGTTGGAGTTATAAAAGTGGGTGAGAGGGGGTTTCTTTTTTGAAACGAAAAAAAAAAAAAATCACTCAGAGAGCAAAAATACTAAAACTATTTCACACCCCGCCCACGTGAAGTTTATTTACCGCCCTTTTTTGCCTGCTCTCTTTCTCTTTCTTTTCTTTTTCTTTTTCTTTTTTTCCTTCTTTCTTTTTTCTTCACAATTGTGACTCATCATCAGGGGTTATGTTGGACGTAGATTAGTGTTAGGACTAGTTTAGAAGGGGGTTCAGCTCAGGGATTACAAGATGCATGGGGAAACCCTTTCGTTTTGGATTCAGGATTTAGAATTGCCATTACTTGGCTTTTTGGAGCCTTCATTAGCTTAGTTTAGTGATATTTTGTGCATAGTTTGCATCTACATATAAATAAATTTTGCCTCTTTTACATGTTCAATGAAAAATATCACATAAGTCTCTCTCTTGTCTTGCACAATAGATTCTTTTTACTACCATCATTCTTTCTGATTAGCGAAGATGGTCATTGTGCTTCACTAACAAACATCCCTCCGGTCTTTAATACTTCTTATGCCGTGTATTAGACAGCTTTTTGAAATTGAGCCATTAGATTAGGACTGGTCATTCAGCTGAACTCCCATTTGTCTCCCTGTTAGTCTCACACATACTATCTCTGTTAAATCCTACCATTAGATCTTTTGTAACAATATGCCTCTCGTCTTTAGTTTAGTACCTATCAATATACTTCGATAAAATATGCCTTTTATTAGTCAAGCATTCTATAACCCATATTAAAGTGAGAAATATTGTTATTGTTGATCTTTTGCGAGTGTCTTAGCTATCATCTGATTTCTACTTCTCCTGCCTTGCCCACTTTTGCTCAAGTCCCTCCCCTTTCAAAACCCAAACGACTGGTTGACAATCTTGGATGACTTGATATAAATTGTAGGTGTTTTACGAATCAATACTAATGAACCTAGGTTTCATGTCAATTAACCCACAGCAAAACGATAAAGTGTCACATAATCACAAAATCAAATAATAATAGTTTATTAATACCAGTATTATACACAAGTAATAAAAGTAAAATAAAACACAATGTAAATTTGACGACATCTAACCTAATAAACTAAACTAAACTAAACTAAACTAAACTAAACTAAGAATATATATATAGAGAGAGAGAGATAGAGAGAGAGATAGAGAGGGAGGTATCAATCATACCGAAGGGCGTCATTTATGCATTGGTTGATAAAATCCTTCCGTGGTGTCATCTCAACACCATAGTGTGCACTGAGATGGTTCCTTATTTGTTTTTTTGATATTTTCGTCAGATCGGTTGTGGTGGTGATACGTTGTACTTGGCACATAATATCTTCGTCAGGAATATCCATAATAGTGATAGATTGCTGTTGTTGCTGACTATATCTTTGCTGATAGCTGAGCTGACTTGGTGTATTCATCATAGGTGCTGCAGCGTAGTAAGCGTTGCTGGGTGGTGTGGGGGTAGCGCTAGAATACAACATGTCGTTTTTGCGTGATTTGCTGCATATGGATGCGTTTCCTGGTAATGTAGAAGGTGCATAGAATAATTGCTGACTGGGTGAATATTGCCGCATACTATTCACATCCGAGATTACCCATGGTGGTTGAGGACTCATTGAGTGCATACCGCTATTGATAATGCTTCCACGGGAATTGGCTATTGATGTCGGTGACATGTTCCGATGCTGATGTTGTTGCTTTTGTTGTGATCGTTTTGACAAGGCAGTAGTTTGTGTAACTTTTGTTTCCACTGAATTTGTTTCCCATATTTCATTTTCGTGATCTTTCCATTTCTTGAGAGGAATGCTTTTTGGATCAAACCGACCTTCGTCTGCTGGCATTGCTTTCTTATGTCCTCCTTCACCAACAACCACACGAGTATTACCCCAAGAAAAGTCATCAAAATGCCAAAAGGAGTAAATCGGTATAAAAAAGGAGAATAGAGGAATGGCTAATATATAAACAATCATCCACCCGATATGTTCCCACTATTAGAAATAATGATGAGGATAATAACATAAGAGAACTGTTATTGAATAACATACAGTATGTCATCTTACCTTTCGGCGCAAAATGAAGATAACCGCTTGTAATCCATATACACCACCAAGCGTAATCATAGATATCATAGGTACCTGTCCAGCATCCGTGGCTAAACGGTAGATCAAATAAATCAAGTAGCAAACAATAGCAGGCATGGTCAATGTGCTAAGCAGATCCAATATCACCACAAAACGCATTGAGAAACAGCAAAATCCGCAGAGTTGAGGCAAAAACATGAGTTCACCCAAATTGTGAATGGTTGAGTTGATCCAGCGGCGTCGTTGAGATAGTAAAATACTCCACCTATCTGGTGCATTGGTAAGACATCCAGCATCTGATGTAAATCGAGTCTTGTAAGTAGGGAAATGCTTGAGAATCAACGTTGTGAGGTACCGATCTTCTCCCAAATGCAGTAAATTTTTTTGGTGAAGCGTGCTGACCCGGTTTTCAGAGTAATCATTCACCACCTGATTGCTGATAAGTAACGGCTGTTGCTTTGCTGGAGAACGGACACGGTACATGCAGAAGCAACCAGGGAGACAAGTCACCGATCCAAACAAGGATTCAAATGCTTTGGCCAAAAAATGGGAAATATAATATTCGTAAACTTGGATCATCGTCACCCAGCTGTCTTTTTCGTTTGCCAGTTTTGTTTCACCACAAAGTCCGATCACCTTGGAATCATGGACAAAGCAAGAAACCATCCGATTGAGAGAATCAGGGAGCACTTCAGTATCAGCGTCCACCATGAGTACAAATTCATAAAAACCAGGATTTACCCCAATGACATTCTTGATCTGATGGTACATTTCCAATTCCATGGGGGCCATAGGAGATTCAAAATGGATCTTGTTCAAAAACCGCATCAATACCATCTGAGAGTCCCGCTTTCCCCGATTTCCAGGTTTTTGTCGTTCACCAGGTGCACCCACCTTCACTACAACCACATATGGCACCACATGCCCTGCACATTCGTACAATCCGGAGTAAATCTTGCCCATGTTGTGTTGCTTGGCACCTTCCCCCAGAGACAAAAAAGAGAGAGGTTCAGGATCTACATTGGGGTCCACACCCAAGATATCCAGTACAATTCGCGGTGTTGGTCGATCGTTCCCACTACCAATCAGCATACCATCACACACCAAGAAGATCAGCTTTCGTTTGTCATCATACCGCAAAACAGCAATTGAGTCAATGGTTTTTCGCAATGAGTCTTCACTTTCCGTATAGCATGGCACCTGACAGACGATAAACTTGTCGTATTCTTCCGGTTCCCTGTATGTTCCTAGTTGTAGAGCAGCTAAGAATTTGAAGACGATCACCGCACAGAGAAAGCCAGTAACAATCAACAAAAAGTATTCCGAAAATTGACATTGTACGGATCGACGGGTATCCACTTTTCCGACGAAGAATAGATTGCGAAGACATACCAATTGGCGTTGCCGAAGTTCATCATTGATTGGAAGGGCGTCAAAATGTTTGGATATATCAGTACCAGCCAACTGTCGGAAGAGTTCTACAATACCGTTGTCCATAAAATTGAGGTTGACATTGTTTGATAATTGTTGCCCAACAGGTGCACGAGGGACACGTCCACCCATAAGGTAGTACGTCAGATCATAAACATCACCGTGCAGAATTGCCCATTGTCGATGTGTCCTAATGTCACCCACATTCACCACACTTGTCG
The DNA here is from genome assembly GCA_002105175.1 of Absidia repens. Classification (NCBI taxonomy): domain Eukaryota; kingdom Fungi; phylum Mucoromycota; class Mucoromycetes; order Mucorales; family Cunninghamellaceae; genus Absidia; species Absidia repens. The sequence continues at coordinate 576,149 of MCGE01000023.1, read as the reverse complement.
CTTGTCGCAGAATATCCTTTGGTTCGTAGCCCATAAATCCAAGTCGGTAGTTTTTCCGTATATAGACTAGCTGTTCATAATACCAATCCGGACGATAATCGTTTGTAAAGTAGCGGAAGTCATGATAGGCAGCATTTTTATCCGTGAGGTTCACTTGAAAGTCCAAAACCACTTCATCAGATATGAAACCATCCGTTCCATCACACAAAGCAGAGACCTGCAAAGGAAACAAATTGGTAGCATCTTTTCCAGCATAGTCAAAAATGGCATCTTCAGGAATCACCTCAGAGGCCCAATGATGAGGAGCAAACTTGGTCAAATCAAACACTTCACCACGAATAGCCACAAATGCCGCATCTTTGTCGCTTTTGCTTTGGAGTTCATTCAGCGAATATACGTCTTGGTGAGGACACACAAGTGGACCGAAAAGGATAATAAATACCACCATGGATGCCGACATGAGAAAAATCAGAATACACAGAGTCACCTTTTCACGCCAAGCCAAACGGATATCCTTTCGTTTCATACCACCACACCATTCTAGTAAAGGCGAAGGCACCCACCAAGTCAGAAACCATACAAGGATCAACCACTTGCGCCTGGCACCAGTCATTGGGAGCACATCTTCCTCGTCAGGGGGTACATTTGCCAAGCAACTATTACCACTACCACCACCGCCGCCATCAATGAAACCAGGTACAAGTTGCTGCTGCTGTATTGCTAGCTGTTGTTGCTGTTGTAGCTTTTCATCGATCATTGTTGTAGGAGCAGTGTGTAAAGCAGACGAATAGTTATACCTTGAGGTGTTGTCCAAGTCGTATGCACCGTCTGATAATGCTGATGAATATTGATCGTCGTTGAAGGATAACGCATCACATGTATCACTATAGAGAACCGGTGATAACCCTGCTTAAATGACATGGTTGTTTATTAGTAAGGAAACAAATATATGTGTGAGGAGTGTAATTTACCTGTTGGAGATGATTTGTTCTTGTTTGATTCATTCTTTTCCAAACTACGTAAGTCGGTTTCCAAAATGCAAAAGGCTTGATTTGACAAATAAATCTACAACCATAAAAAGAAACGCAATCAGTAAAAGATGATGTACACTAGTCAGCATGCATTTTCATTACCTTTTCTTGGCCTATTCCCACATCTGATTCATCCCATTGTAACGTTTGAATAATGGAGAGGCACCTATCACGCAAGCCAAGAGAAGAATCGATTGAAGTGCCAGTGGTCATTGGAATAGAGACACAGTAACGATCCCAAAAATCTTGTAAGGAGAAGACGGTGTTGTAAAAGATTCGTAGACCCGGAATCAGCGAAGATAATTTGAAGGCTGCTACTTGACTAGCCACCTTTCGAGAGTCATAAGAGTGGGAGAGCATCATGTCATTCGGCCGCATGCACAAAACAAACCAAGGTACGCTGTGTTGAATCACATTTTGAAGTTGTTGGACACCTATCAATAGTTGATCACCCATTGTCGGTACATGATCCCAGGAAGATTGTTCAGTACCACTGCCACCGCAAATCACTGGGCTACGATGTCGAGGTATGATGCCATGCTGAGTAACACACACCGAATTGTTGCTATTCATATCATTTCCAAGGATGTTTTCTCCAAATAACGTCGCAAGTAGTCCATTCGTTGTCGGCGTGTTGTAAGCATTGCCCTGGAAGAGTGTCACAAAGTCGCTACACAGGTAATCTTCATTTCGCTGAGTAAAACCATTTGGATTGTAATCCACCTGACCCCAAAAGTGTTGAATGGTGAATGTATTGGTATGATTGGCTTTTTTGAATTGGACACCGGTATCGTTGTTTTTGTTGGCACTAATAAAATGATCCATCACCACATCGTCTTTTGCACGTTGATGTTGAGGGCGTAACGCTTGAGTGTTCAACGTTGATAGAATACCTTTGGAAGGGTGGACAAAAGCATCCATACAAGCCATGTTGTTGATTCTAGAGATGTTCGGAAGAACAAGGCCTTGGTCTTGATGGTCTTGCATATCCTTTTCAAAGATAGTTGTGAGCATGGATTGATGGAGGGCTTCATTCACAAAGTTCACCGCAAGATTTTCCAACGTCGCAGATTGTTCCAGCCGGGAACTTGGTCCACTACCACCATCTAGAAGAGCAATCCAATTGTGAGCTGCCGTTTGTTGTTTCGATAACTTGCTGTTGATGTGTTCGACAATCCACGTAAAAAGCACAGCATACAATGTTTGAGCAAAATCATCACGTTGCTTTGAGGCCATAGAAGGGTCCAAAAATAACGTAGTGATATCCCGTTTGATCAGTTTGCTTCTAAAAGTCAAAGTGTTCAACAAAGCTTTGGCACGCACCCCCAGCAAATCAGCAGCAAAGTCAAGCGTGTCCATATTCTTCACAATAGCCGCGTCTTGAGCATTGACAGGATCTTCACAAAAGACAATATTTCCCAACAGAAGAACTGCAGCCAGCACCTGAAATATTTGATCCACCGTTGATTGCGGAACACCTAGCACCTTGAAAGCCTCTTGAGCCTCTTGGTACATTTGCGCATCATCCACAGAAGCCGCCCGTAAAGTTGAAGTTTGAGCGAGGTAAGCAAATGCTGATCCATTGCCAGTCAAACCCAAATGTTGCCTTTCTTCAAGGGGAGCTGCCAATAAAGCGTAAAAGATATGGAAGTTGCGTTCGTCTGGCGGAGAATGGGATACCCGTGCTTTGTCCAAAAAGTAAGGTAAATGCTGGGCGCCAATAACACGACCACGATCAGAATAGTATAGTTCGATGTATTGGAAACATCGTGAAGCATAGTCATGGCTAATTGATTTTGCGCCTGTCCATAGATTGATCAATAATTGAGAATGATGTATGTGTTGTTGGAGTTTGGTGTGCTTTTTGTTGGAGCCCAAGCTAATACAATGAGAGACAGCATATTTGAATTGCTGGGACTTTCCACTAGCAGATTCACCACTGGCAGAAAATAAATTCAAAAACAAGAAAAAAGTGAGGGGTAAGATAAAAAAAAAATCTGGGGGTGGGGTTTTTTTCGCCTCATGTCCTAAATTGTAGTTTAACCTCCGCCACACAGAACTCCTGCTTACCAGAACAAAATAGATTGATTCAAGCTACGTCTTCTCATATGATGATAAGCATAGTTAATCAACTGATACAAATGAGGGCTATTTTTTCTTGGTTGACGATCTTTGTAAGCGGAAACATAGTCACTGCTGCATTCATGGTCTAAGACAGGATTGAAAGATATCAACACTGTGTCCCCAATACTGGTGTAAAATTGATCCTCCAGATAACGCTGTTTTACTGTTTCAACTATGCTTTCAGAAGAGGCGTCCGATACTTTTAGGAGATTTTCAACAGACTTCATCTATACGGAAAACACACCCACCACATACAAATGTTAAAAAATCAAAAGGAGCCAGATAAACATTTAAAATGCCGCTTACATGGCCATATAACAGAACTTAATCAAGGGTGTCAAAGGATAAATAGTTATTTTAGTAGTAAAAATATGTTGATGTATTATGCTTGTCTTGTGTATACATAAACTGAAGAAAAGAGAAAAGAAAAACGACAACATCTTTTTTTAGATTCTCCTGATCAAAATACAGTATCTTGAACATCATCCCTTTTATCTTTTTCATTCTTGCTTTTCAACATCTTTGCCCCCACCCCCTTTTTTATTAAGGATGCTCCCGGAAGAACAGAATGCATATATTTCGTAAGTCCTTAACGTCAAAGAGTATCATTGGATCCCGTCCCTGAATTTTTCAAACATGGAACTGAGCGGAGACTGAACTTCATCCCCCCTCAATCCCGGCAACCCCCATACCCGGAGGAGTATTTAAAGTTTCTTAGTGATTGCTAATTGTGCACTGCTCTTTTTTTTTAAAAAAATACTTCTCGGTGTGTAAACCCTTTGGCCTCTTATATCATCATGGATTTTCCTTGTGTGACTACTAAAAGGTTTAAAAAGTTGATTACAGTAAGATTTCCTTGCCTTCGGGAAAAAAATAGAATAAAATGACCTTCACGGAAAAGGATATGATATTGCCATTCTTGGTTTGATGGTTACCTAAACCCAATGTTGAAACAGCACAAAAGTCAAAATATCGAGGGCACTGGGCTTCTTGCACTTTTTTTTTCTTGCTTTTTGTTTCGTCTATTTTGCGTCCTCTCTTGTTGATGATTATGTGCCACAAAAGTTTGCTTGTTCTTACCTAAGAAAAGTTCTTATGAAAAAAAGTATAAATATTAAAGGGTTTATTGGCCCTGTGCCAAAAAGAACTTGTGTGCTATTTTCCCATAACAAGTCGGGGATTAAACATCGATTACCGAAAGCTCTGTGCTTCGCCTCTGGAATTATAAAAATCACAAGTGAATCTCGATTTTCCATTTGTTCATCTTTCTTTCTTGATCTTTTTACTTTTTTGTACTTTTTCTTAATTTTTATATACTTTTAATTTATATCAATGGTATCACATCTTGACAGTAAAGAAAGCAACTACACCGCCAGTACAATCAGCAACAGTACCTCAGAACACACTTTATCATCGAATTCATACCTGGAGGATCCACTTGGTTTATCTTTATTAAACGGACAGCAACTGATTGACGACCTGGCAATTATTGATGACTTATATGATATTTATGGTCAAGAAGTGGATTGTTTTGGTAAGAATCATGATCAAATACTGTGTATTTTGCTCATCATTTTTTTTTTTTTTTTTTTTTTTTTAAAAAAAAAAAAAATAGACGGCGAGTCAGTGGCTGTGGTAGCTCGCAATGTCGCCAATAAGCACAAGGTTCTTCAAGATCTTTGCCAGTCTGAATCAGACTATATTGACGATTTATTACATTTCCAACAGCACTACATTCACTTTATTGTCCAATGGCTAGAAGAGCCCAGCAACAACAAGATTGAAAAACCACCACTCACATGCCTTTATATTTATCAAGACTTGGTATCTGCCCATCGTCAGCTTTTGAAGCAACTGGCTGAAAGGTACAAGAAGCTGATATTTTTGTGTGTCACTCACGTTTTTTTACCGAATGTATATTTTTTTTAGGCTTAAGATTTGGGGGGCCGGACAAATCATTAGTGATAGTTTTTCCAACCTTGTAAGTCCTGGGTTCGTGTATCATATGATTATCCAAGATACTGACTTTTTTTTTCTCTTAAAAAAAAAAAAAGAACCTTTTGGTGAATGTATACCAAGATTACTTGCTGAACTATTCCAATATTATGGTGGTTATTAGTAAACTATATTCTTTTCCATCCTTTGCAAAATCATTAGAGGTCCGATTTTTTTTTCTCACGGTGCTTTTTTAGTTGATTTGGAAACTCATTCTATTCTACTTCTTTTTCTTCTCTTCTTTAATTGTAGTCTCAAATAGGGATATCTGATCGATACACTCATGATCTTCTATATTATCTGCGCCTACCCATCTTTCGTTTACAAACGTATACTCAAGCACTCAGTCTTTTGATTCAATTTAGCGATCCATTGCATATTGATTACGAGGCTCTCAAAGCAGTCTCTCATTCATTTAAGCACCTTGTCGCCCAAAATCAAGAAAGGTAATTACATTATAAGACAAAAGACACTTTTATTCTTCTTCGATCGTATTGCCTAACCTATAATTATTATTTTTTGATATTATAGAATGGTGGATGCGCAGACACATTATCAAGTATTGGAGGCTCATCGAACAATTACGAACTGCCCCGTGCTAGTGACTCCGACACGTCGATTATTACTAAAGTCAAGGCTCATCAAAGTGGATTTGGACGATTTATCATCGACTGCTGACATACGTACCTATATTCTTTACAACGACCAGCTTATTTTTTGTAAGAAAGATACAAGCAATAGCAACAACAAAAAGCAACAACAACATCAGCAACAGCAACAGCCAGTGTTACAATACAAAGGGGTGGTGGATTTATTATACTGTGATTTACGTGTCCTATCTCCCGCGGTATGTGCCAAAATGGTGGAAGTGAAACGTTCGCTGTTATCGTCCTTCCGCTCCTCAAAAAAGTCTTCCGCGGATGCCAACGACCCCAGAAAAGCGGTACCACCTTCACCTGCGTATGGGTTTGAACTGATCATTTCCGAAAACAACATGGATATCACACCAAGCAACTTCGAAAACGCCACCTCAACATCCGGTGCACCTCTCAAACGTCGACATATCATTAGGACACAATCTTTGGAAGAGCAAACACTTTGGGTCGAGACACTACGCAAAGTGATTCAACATATCAAATGGATGCAAGCGAACAAAAATCAATGATATCCTTCCAAATGTGGTGGCAGTCATGGTGGAACAGGCGATTCCTGTAGTTTATAGTTTCCTCCCCCTTTTCTTTATTGGATTGTGATGTATGGTTGAACGATGATTATTAGTTTATTAGTACTCTCTAGTTTACACATCACATATTATACCCATGATTCTTTTTTTTTTTTTTTTTTTTTTTCTTTTGTCATATCAATAAAAAAAAAATCTATCATTTTTCATCCATTATATTTTTGTTTTGTTGTTGAACGAAGTTGTGATATCTTGGTGTCCTTTTTTTTTTTCTTCTTTTTGTCCAATGTACCACCAATAGATTCTCGAATAAAAAAAATCGACCAAATAGGGATTAGGAATGTGAGCGGGACACAAACACGTCAATGATCCAAGCCAATGGACAGGGTATAAAAAGTTACCAGAAAGAAAAGAGGGAAAGGCAGTCTTTGTGCGGATAGTATGTTCATTTTAGAATGGCTGAGCTGTCAGTATCAGATCATATTGCTGCATAGAATCAATTTATTTTATTTGTCAAAAAAGCAAGAGACTGGACATTAATATGATACAAAATACGTGTTTACCCATGTCCCCCCACGATCATAAGATAAATTAGGAAATTATCAAATGGTGATCAAGGAAAATCATACCATCCATTCGTTAAAGTAGCACAAAAGATTCGTCAATTTTTTTAAACACCCCAATAATGCGTTATCAATAAAATCGATATTTTTAAACTACACACGTTGAACAAGCAAGTATGATGCACAGATACATCCTTCCCTTATCTGCCGTCCGCAACCCCGGGACTTTATCCAAATAATAAAAATAAAAAATAAAAAGACTGAAAATACAATTATAGTACAATGTAAAAAAATATTCACTTTTTATTAACAACATCCAAGTAGTAAACTGAAGTAAATGTAAAAGCGGGCTAATCTAATTCAAAGAGTTCTTCTTGATCAATCATCAGGCGAATCCGAATATCCTTTTCCATCATCAAGCTTGTCAGATCCAATAGTTCTTTTGTGGTCATTATTGATCCAAGTTCTTGAAACCCAAACAAATAAAGATCTACAAAGTAAAGAATTTGTCAGCGGTGCCATTAGAGTATACATTTTGTTTTTTTACCTTTGGACCACGGGCATTCTCGCACGGATCGATAAAGGAGAGCTTGTGCCTTTTGTGTGTTCCCTAATCGGATTTCATGCTGAATATACAGTTTCCAAAGAAGAATCGATGATCTTGTCCTGCCAAGTAATAATAATAATAAAAAGCACCTCAGTTTCTACGTTCTTCCAGCCGATAGATCTACCAGTCTTTCCTGTTAATTTATTTACCTTGGATGTCTTACAGCTTCTTCAAACAAAGTCTGCACAAGGCTCACATCATAGGGCTGTTTCCGGTGTAAATGGACATAGGTGTATACAAGCCACAAAATCACATTCGGATCACTAACAAAAAAGGTTGATCAATGGACGCAGTACAATTTCATTACCCACCCCCCGCCAAAAAAAAAAAAAAAAAAAAAAAAAAAAAAAAAAAAAAAAAAAACAATTTACTTTTCTAAGTTTGTGGTAAAAAATGCTTGCACCCTATTGTAAATCCAAGTTTTCGATTCGTTCCAAATAAACAAACCTAGCAGTATGGTATTGTTGGGGAAGAGTGTCAGCCCTTGCATTGTCGCTTGTCGTAGTTTGCGGGGCTGATGATCACCGTCCTTTCGCTTAGCATGATGATACAACAATTCGATGTGCGATACCCGAATTTTTTCACTGATAAACCCGTGCTCGATTTTATTGCTTGATAGATTGTCGTACACTTGTTGATAAACTTGCTCCGCTGCATCCACTCCGTCCATAAGATATCTAAATAATGCATGACAAACAAGCAATTCGTATGCCACTGTTGCAAGGACTTCGTTATCCATTTCCATCATGTGGTGATACGCCGATTGGTGAGCATTATCAAAGTACTAAAAATAATAATAGAGCTGATCAATATCATATTCTTACCGTTGCTGAGACACCTCCATCTACCCTTTCTTTTTTCATACCTTTTCCGCTTTCATTATATCGGATGGTGCCAAAGTGTCAGATTTGCCTAAATGTGGCGGGCGGTAACAAATATCAGTTATAAGCAAGGCGAGGTGTTAGCACTTTCATTGTTGGGGCTTACCAAAACTGTCATTGGTGGCCATTTTCATAAGAATGTTCAAGGATTCTTGCCGGCATCCATACTCCAATTCCAATTGAGCATACATTCGATATAGCAAAGGTGTGAGTAATTGGTCATCATGAGCAAAATCCTTTGCAGCAGTAAGAGCCAGCTGATATACTTTGCGAGCCTAGAACAGTGATAAAAAGTCAAACGTTAATAATATATGTAAATAGAATCACAAAACCTGACTTGTACTTACCTCTTCGGGTTTGTCATGTGCTTTTTCCATTTGAGCATAGGCATTCCACAGCCTGATATCTGTTCTTCGATCATTCAAAAGCTTCTTCGCAAGTTTTCGGCCCCTAATTACAAATAGAGAAAAAAAAGCAATCAATCGATGACTCGCACTTACTAAATAACATCATCCGCTTTTTTCACCCACCTTTTGTACCCATAACTTGATTCAAAAGAAAGGTAGCAGACGGCAAGATGGCTGTCATTTTTTTCGATAGCCAATAGCTGGTCAAATGCGTTTCTAATTCAAATAATATTGATCCATTAATACCCGTTGCAAACAAAAAAGTTTTAATTTTTACCTTGCAAACATGATTTCCTCTTCTTTGGTCAAATACTGTTTCCCAAAGCAACTAAACCAATGATTGCGCCGAGCAAATAGTTCCTCAACATTCACAGGATAAGAGAGGGGAAAATCGAATGGATTCTGTGTGTTTTGTTGTGCTGCTTCCATTGGTACGTTTGCTACATAAGATATTCGATGGTATTGCTCTGTTGTTGGTGGCCAAAATCCATTGAGATATAGGTCATTATGAGTGAATGTGTCCGTGCTGAAATGAGTATTGGTTCCAACACCTGGCGGAGAGTAGGGCAAACCAAGAAACACAAAAATGCTGTAATTGAGACTTGTTTTTGCTGCAGCTGTCGTAATCTTGAAGAGAATATTGGCAATGTCTTCCGCTAGTACCACACGAAAGGGATCATCATCAATGGATATTTGTTCTGTGTCTATTGAAGAAATAACGCAAACCATGTTAGTTTTTTTTTTCATGTTGTTTGAGTAGTTTTGTTTCTTACCATTCATTCGCCTAGGCAATACGTGTTTTCTTTGTTGTGCTTGTTCATGTTGAAGCCAGTCCATAATGGTGTCAACTGAAGGCCAAAAGAAAAAAAAAATACAGTCAGCATGATGACATTGTGTTTTTTCCAGTTTTGATGTGTCCACTGCTTACTTTCGTAGAGTTCATCATCCTTCTCGAAATGTTTTGCTGCCATTTTTTCGATTTCTTCCTCATCTAAATAAAATAAGAGATAAATTGTAAGTACGCCAATATGATTTTCTTCCAGGTTTTACTTACTTTGTGTTTTTGCGTAGTAAGATCTCCAGCCTTTTGCACCCTGAAAGATATATACATATAAAAACCAGTTAGCTTTAAACTAATTCATATTCCTTTTAACTTGACTTACAGATTCACCAAACCTTGGCACTTCACTATCCCAGAATTTTGAAAAATCGGAAATCATTCTTGATAGCGTTATCGAAGGTGACATTTCATAAATGAGTGGCGGGAATAAACAGAATTCAACTAATGCTTGAATAGATGCAAATGCTCTTTCCTCGTACCCTGTTTGATTACAATAAAAGAAAATAAAAGGCAATAGTTAGCACTTCTTTTTTTTTCAATGAATATCAGTGACATTGTCATTTATCCCATCTTGATGATATCATTACCCGCTTGTTTCATAAAAAGGCATAATCGCAAGACCACATACACCATCAAAGATTCCACAATTTCCAGTTCTATCAATAAAAACAATTAGTGCCGAGATCCATTCCGTCCATTTGCTTTTTTAATTTTCTAACTTACCTTCCATAGATTGAGCGTCGTGATGGTCATACGCTTGAAGTCGTTTTGATTTTTGGTGTAATGTATGTAAACAATCTTCAAATACACGGACACAGTCATCGAACGAGAAGCTTGAAAAGTTCGTTTGTCGCATATTGATATAGTCAGACCATAACTGAATCGAATCTGGAATTTTCTCGAGTGCCTTGTCCCAGTTCTTCAATAACGTCAATGTGCTAGAATTAAATAAAGTCAAGTTAGTCATACATTGAAAAGAATGCATCCTGGGCAATTACATTAGCCAGCTTCTTCCTCACCCGCTATTTTGAGTACTTACTCCCATATTTCACCACCACATCGAAGATAAGCCAGCCATAACTCTACACTTGTTGGATTGTTCTCCAAAGCCTTGTTGAATATACTGATCTTCACATCGTTGAGCGTATTTTTGGCTGTTTTGGATTTCCGTTTTGCATCTGTGTCCAGTCCTTTCGATATTTCGTCTTGAAAGTTGATAAAAGCAAGCCAGTTTTCCACATTGGATGGATCCTATGAGCAAAATAACAATAACGCGTCAGTTTATAACCATCACTCCAATTTCATTTTCTATTTCATTACCTCCGCCAATTCCTTATTGTACTGGATTGTCCGTTGTCGTATAAAATCTTCAGTGTTTTCACCATGTTGGGGAATATCATGATCTGATTCGTTTTTCTTGTCAGTTGAACTACCAGCGATACTACGATAGTCCACGCCACTCGATATTAAACCTGCTTCCGAATCAGTAGATGCGCTGCTGTCCAAAATAATCGTAGGTGGTATATCAATAAACCCTGTAGGATTAGAAAATGCTTGGCCATCATCCTTCCCCGGACGAATGAGAGTACGACTACAACCAACATTACATGAATGAACAATAAAATGATCAATATACTATGCCCATAAATACAGATATTAAACTTACTCTTTCATTGGCAAGTTGCTCATACTAAGACCACGGATAGCGGAGTTCTATAGCACACACACACACACACACACACACAAACATATATATATATATAAGTATTAACGGTTTGAGGTCTTAATTTGCAAACAGTACACTTACCGTTGGTTTCTTTCGTCCAACTATTTCCAAATAATTTCCATTCTTATTCATTGATGGGTCGATTTTTTTGGTGTCCAGAAGCCCTAAAACGCGACCATCTATAAGAAAGCAGTGATGAGCATACTATCATTGGCTCCCTATCGTAACCATTTTCTTTTTCATTGAAACTTACATCCTTGACGTCGATAACTTGGTACGGCGTAGTTGTCTGGTCCATATTTGAGATAGGTAGAGTCGCCTTTCTTATCAATGGTAAATGATAGCCCAGTTTCCAGTTTCCCGCCACTATAGAGAAATAAAGAAAAAGATATAAGGGAACTAGTCTACCTACAAAGTAAAGAAACTTACGATTGTAGTGGTGAAGGGGATCGACGAGATTGTTTCTAGAGAGGAAATAAGAACAGTATAAAAAATCACTGCTATACAAGATGATTGTGATTCTATATTTTCTCTTACTTCTTTTGAGTGCTTTGCCTTGTCCTTTCGTCCTACTGGCGATCGAGACCTTGAGCGTCGTGACCTATCCTTCCGTTTTACTGGAGACTGAGACCTTGAGCGCCTGGAACGTTTTGTAGCTGATCTATCGTCATATTTGTGTGAAGGTGACCGAGATCGCCTTGAGCTGGAATGCTCGATAGATTGTTTATCTAGGTAAGGTATTGGGGATCGTGATCGTTTACGCGAGTGTCGATGGTTACTGCGGTGTGGTCGTTCATTAGGTGATTTTGAGCGATCGCGTCTTGATTTGCCTTTGGTGACATCCCTTCGTTTATCGGGTAGTGACTTAATTTTAGATGTGTCCGCATCGTCCAGTTCTACGAAATATAAGTTGCCAAAAGATGAGAACAAAAATAAGAAGCATTATTTATATACCGAAGATTTACCATGTAATTGTGGTGCACTTTTAAACGATGGTGTTGGTATAGGTTGGAAGACATCAGGAGCAGTTGTGAAAGACGGTGGCGGTGGAATACTGGAAGGTTTATCCGACTATTGTATGCAAATATTAAAAAGATATGAGATGTCTAATATTTGAAGTCATTCTTTTTTTTTATGTTTTTACCTTGGACATGGCTTTGTTCGACAAAAGAGAAAAATATCAAGTCGAAAATGGCAAAGGGTTAACAAAAAAAAAAGTATTTAAACACCGCTGATTTAGCTCTGGGTGAATTCGAATGTCGAGGTATGATCGAACAGTAGTTGACACCCGGTTTAAGATATAATTTTCTTCTGAAGCTATTCATTATATATATATAGCCCTTTTTTTCCCTTGCCTCTCTGTACCTCTCTAGTAAGACCATCAAAATTCCCATGGCTCAGTTACCTGGCACACCCTCATCTGACATGATTATTCGCAGCAGACACTCTCCTTTATTTTTAAAACTACACTGTTGGAAATAGTGTTCATTTATTGGCTTACTTGATTATGGATTTGATTTACATTCATTCTAATATGGTGGAATTCTGGGCGCGTACACTAAAGGTTTTTGTTTCTTTATGTATGATATGATCTGTCATAGTCTCTGCATCGTTCTCTATATATTATTGCTTTCCCATACTCTTACTTCTTCTTTGTTCAATCTTTTATTTCTTTATTCATTTTATTATATTTTATTATGATATCTATTTTATAGTATTTTCTGTTTTATATCATCCCCACTAATTTCTATGTTAGAATAAAATCTTTCTTTTTGCGCTCCGCACCAATGTATCTTGACAGAGCCGCCTTTGCCATTTTGGGGGTCCTAGGATCTCAATTAGCTTCAAAAAGGAATGAGCTGGATATATACAATATGTCCAGTCTAGTGAGTATTACGCTCCGATACGGTCTACTTTAATCGGTAATAATGACAGAGCCAGAATAGTAATACGTCTCATAGTAAGTAACCTACAACTGCTCACCAGTTGCATAGATTCAGGAAATGAGGAATATAGTCATAGAAAACATTGCAAAAACGTTCTCTAACGAAAAATAAGCGTGCGGTGCGACCTAGATTCCCTTGAATTATAAGGCGTACAGGATTATAAATATCATTGAAAGCATGCGATCAACCACGTGGACGGAGTGTGAATGTTGATATGGTCTACTTTCACCATCCATACTATTTTTTTTTTTTGGCATATAATCATTAGACTAAGGGACTCATTAGAATAAGCGCCAAGAACGTTCGTTTGATGAGGTCGTATAACCTCTACCCTATTTTTTCTTTTTCTTTTTCTTATAACGATGTTCCCAAAAAATGCCCAATGGACAAAGCGCCGAGGATGACAGTTACGTCCAAGAGGCTGTCCATCAAAGTGCTGAATGACGGAGGCCTCTAGCCCCATCCCTTCATAACCCACGCCTTACAATTAAAGCATTGACACCCGGTAAATCGAAGATTCCCCAGAGCGTTTATTGTCAAGCACAAAAAAATCATTATCGCAGACTTTTCCGTGAGATCCATATGTTTGAGTCATTTACTAAACTACACGATAAAGCTATTAGATTTCAACCGTGAAATATTTTGAGCGTTCCAAAGTTTAAGTAACGATATATGTATGTTTATACATAGTGAACATCAGATAAAATAGAACATATTCAAACACCGCTGACAAATGTCCCTCTGTGTGTTAAACGAATTCCGCACTTTCCTTTTTCCTTTACTATCTATGATACCCTTTTTATTTTTTATTTTTATGACATGACCGATCGATCTCACCCTTTGTTATCTTTTACTAATTCGCACAAATCATCCGCCCTGAGAATTAGCAACAATAAAACGCCAAGTCTCAACACCTCTACTTTTGACGAAGGGTAAGTTTATATTCATCTTACTTGTTTCAAAGAATATTGTCGATTGAAACTGATCCTTTTCTTTTCATATTTGAAATGTAGCTCCTCTATTGACTGTTCACCGGAATCGCCAACGCTTCCCCCGGACATGGCTCGAGATGAAGGCTTCACAGATACTTCCAGCGGTGATGTAATGAAATTAGGACAACCTGAACTCTCGTCTTTTGTCACCTCGCCACCCACTAAACACTCTTACGTCCACAACATCAATACCAGCAGCAGAAATCACGACAACAGTCCCAGCCCAATCGCAAGTTTTACGACTCGCCCAGAAAGTGCTCATTCTGGACAAACTACTTGTAAGAAACCAGTGACATACGGAACATGGTACAAATTAATGTATACTAACTATAATCTCATTTATTCTCTCTAACATATAGCTACAGCAAGTCAACCTGTTTCATCAAATACGAATATCAGCACATTAGGATATGATCGTAGTAGGTCAGCATCGACATCACACAGCTCATCCAAACGCCGAAGCAGCCATTCGAATCTTCGCCATGCGTCCTCTTCCATTGCATTGCAACAACAACAACAACAACAACAGCACGCCGTTCGACCAAGTCGTCGACAAGTACATTTAACCGATCATATGGCTGCTGCTGTTGAACTCAGTACTTGCTCCAATGTGCCTCCTGCTCCTGCCGCTGGTATGTATTGGTCCCGTTCGATTTCTTTTGGACGTGGTCCTTCCCGTCCATTGCGTGCTCATACATCTAACCTCGTCGGTGAACAATTATATGTATTTGGTGGCTGTGATGTCAAAACATGCTTCAATACCTTGTATATTTTGGATATGGGTAAGTCGAAAAAAATAGGCTAGAAATGACCGGTCTTTTACCTGTTATTTTTGTCATTGTGGATATGTGTACTAAAAGTTTATTATTATTAGATACCTTGACGTGGTCGAAACCTAGAACATCTGGAACTATACCTCCTCCATGTCGTGCGCATTCCTGTACCTCAATAGAACTTGATGTTGGCAATGGTAGACGGGTATTATTTCTCTATGTCTTCGGTGGTGGTGATGGACCAAATTATTTCAATGATCTCTACGTCTTGAACACAGGTAAAATAGAAAGATGAATACTGATTAGCAATTAATGTGACACTCTCCTTCTTACACTATTTTTTTTTTGGTGGTGGTGATGCTGCTGCTTGGACAACGTAGAAACATTTACATGGACGAAACCTAGTACGGCAGGGAAACCTCCTTCCCCTCGTCGGGCCCATACAACATGTGCATGGAATAACAACATTATTGTCGTAGGTGGAGGAGATGGTGCTCAAGCCTTGGCTGATGTACACTGCTTGGATTTGACCGACCCCAGTTGCCCAGTATGGTCACAAATGGAACCCACTGGTAGTGCTCCTATTGCTAGAGGATATCACACTAGCAATCTGGTGAAGGATAAATTGATTGTTTTTGGCGGAAGTGATGGTCATGAATGCTTTAGTGATGTTTTTGTACTTGATCTTGGTAAGTAATAAACAAAACAAAAAGAAAAAAAAAGGTTTTTAAATGAATTGAATAACTGACCGACCGTTCTTCAATATTACTTGTAGTGGCCAATAAATGGAGTCAAGTAGATGTGGACCGTGCTATACCCCGATTAGCTCATACGGCTACTCAGGTTGGATCTTATATATTTGTGATTGGTGGACATGATGGCAATAGATACTCGAATGACGTTTTGATGCTCAATCTTGGTAAGTTTAGAATGAAAATTTAACAAGTTTGTTTGATTGATATCTAATAGTTATTTTAATAGTGACGATGAGCTGGGAGTCAAGAAAAATATATGGTGGTGCTCCATCTCCTCGTGGTTATCATACTGCTGTTTTGCATGACTCTAGACTATATATTCTTGGTGGCTATGATGGGAAGAACGTATTTGAAGACATTTACCTTCTGGAACTTTCGTCGTCGGCCTACTTATCACAGATTACCAACTTTGACATTGATATTTGATGCACGGATGTCTGACGCCAGGCAATGTTTTTTATTTAGATTTAGACAGATAGATTTTCTTCCTTGCATGACGTAGTATATATTAGCCTTTTTGTAATTTAGTTATATTTATATTCTTTTATCATATATTTACTATTTATTTTACCTATTTATCAAGAAAATAATGTGGCAATTCTCAATAAACTATATACTTTTACATATGAACATGGTTATGATGCTGATCCTTATATAAAATAATTCCGTTGAGGTCGATCGGTGTCCAAAAAAAAAGAGCTGGTTTCAGTCTAGGTCTTTTCCTTTTTTGCTGTCTATCCTTATTTATTTATTTTCCTTTTTTTTTCTTTCTTTCTATATTACATCCTTTTTTACACCATCTTACAGGTGTTCAATTTTTTTCTACTTCCGTTTTTTTTTTTTCAGCGACCCGTTTTACTACGCTCTCCTTTTATTCACCCTTTTTTTTTTTTCTCAAGTATTTATCGGTATCATCATGAGCGGTAAAGGTATTGCCCGTAGCATGTAAGAATTATTATTCAAAGGAACACTTCATCCATAATATAAATTGTTACTAACCCTACTTTTTACTTTTATTACTCTAGCAAAAACTATGCAAAAGGATTCTCAGATGTTCAAATTAAGGTGCGTGAAGCAACTTCTAATGACGCCTGGGGTCCAAGTGGTACTTTGATGAATGAAATTGCTCAAGCTACGTACAACCAGTAAGTCTTGAGAAGGTCATCCTTACTTCCCCATCCGCATCAGCTAACTGGGGATGGTGTTTATATAAAGAAAGCTGTCTAACCATTTTATTTCCGTTACTATTGCTTGTAGACAAGATTTTGTGGAAGTTATGGATATGATCGACAGGCGGCTTAACGACAAGGGCAAAAATTGGCGCCATGTTTTCAAGGTAAAATGTAACGCATATATCCACTTTGGAATGTGAATTGCTATGCTCACATTTGAAATATGGTAGGCTCTTCTTTTGTTGGATTACTGTGTACATGTAGGGTCCGAAAATGTAGTATTGTATGCCAAGGAAAATCTCTACGTGGTGAAGACCTTGAAGGAATTCCAGCATATTGATGATAGTGGGAAAGATGTTGGCTCTAATGGTAGGTCTACAATTTGAAAAGAGGAGGATAATCATGGTGCTAAGCAGTACTTCTTTATTGTAGTGCGACAGAAGGCGAAAGATATTACAAGTTTATTAATGGATGATGTACGACTCAAAGAAGAACGCCACAAACGAACCCAAATGCGAGATCGTATGGCTGCTGTAGGCGATTATATGAACGAAACTATTTTGGATGGACGCCACGCGAATGGAGAAAACATGTACGAACGACCAGGTTATTTGGATGAAGATGGTGATCTACGAAAAGCCATTGAAGAAAGCAAACGACTTGCCCAGGAAGAGCTCAAGAATCAAAATAAATGGTAACCCCCCAAATTGGAAGGGAGAAATTGAAAGGGATGATCAATGCATGTAGTTACCTAAACATCTCCTTTTTTTTAGTGACGAAGATCTTGCAAAAGCCCTTCATCTCAGCGAACAAGAAGCAAAGGAAAAGGAAGACAAGAAACGGGCTCAGTTGGAACGTGATAATCAACAAAATCTCTTTGGTGCTGGTGGAAGTGATGGACAAACGTAAGTCAAAAATAGAAAAGAGGGTGTAACGAAGCTACCTGGCAGAGAAGTCAAGAAATCCAATGGCTATTTTATTTATATCAGGTTCCAAGGGTTTCCTCCAAATCAAGCTTTTGGTGCAGCAGCAAATCCGTACAATCAACAACAGTTTCAGCAACCACAACAACAATGGCCACAAAATACTGGAATGACTGGTATGTCTTTTTCCAACCCCATCTCTACTCAGCAACAAATGTATAATCAACAGACTGGACTTGCAAATCCTTATCAGCAACAACAAGGATTCCCTCAATCACTTCAAGCGCAAATGACCGGTATGCCTCAATCGCTGCAAGCTCAGATGACGGGAATGCCTCAACAACCACAATTCACAGGCATGGCATCTTTCCAAACGAATCAATCTATGACTCCTCCTCCTCAACAACAACAACCACAATTTACAGGTATGCCTGCTTTCCAAACAAGTACTATGACGGGAACAAACCCATTTGGACAACAGCAACAACAACAACAACAACAACAGAATTCTGCGCAATCACAATCTATGCCAAATTTACAACCACAACAAACTGGATTTTCCACTGCTACATCTGCCTTGAATCGATCTCCATCCACAAGTGTATTTGGAACACCATCGACAACAGCTAGCCAACTGCCAGCATCAAGTAGTCCTGCACAACCCAAACCTGAAGATCCTCGGTATGCCAAATTGAATTCCTTGCTTGGAAATAGAGAGTAAGTATGATGATTATAGTGATGATGATGATACTTTGGATGTAGCAATGATACTAATCTTTTTTTTTTTCTTACTGTTGCGCACATAATTTCCTCTGGTAGAGATGGCATGGATACATTTGGTAATGTCGGCAATCTTCGAGTTCCGTTGTAAGTGCAAACGATAACATAGGAGGATTGTATATTGACTCACATGCTTCTTTTGACAATTTTGTAGCGGAACTGGCTATGCAAGTACTCTTAAACCTGAAAATCAGCAGCTGGGCAGTAGTCCTAGTCTTCAAAGCACTGATATCAATACCGCGAATGGAACAAACAGCAACAACAATACCACCAACTCGCCTTCTTCCTTCTCTCAATCCTTTGGACAGCAACCCAGTCGCAATCCTTTCGGCTCAGGAAATGCATCGCCCTCGCCCGCTTCTAACGGCCGAAGTTTATTGGAAATGATGGCTGATCAAAAGGTCCAACAGCAACACCAGAACAACCAGTCCTTCCAGTCCCAGCAGTTACAACCACAAATGACTGGATTCCAGGAACAACCTCAGGCAACTGGCTTCCAACAGCAACCCCAAATGACCGGACTTCAACAACCTCAAATGACTGGATTTCAACAACCTCAAATGACCGGTTTCCAGCAACCTCAAGTCACTGGATTCAATCAAAACAATGGCTTCCAACAACAACAACAACAACAACAACCAGCATTTGGTCAACAAAGTGGGTCATTTTTTTAGATTTGATAGGTATATGGACTCAGATTGTACGGTGAATTTATCAATTGTTAGTTAGCTATTTAGTTACATTAGTTAGTTAGTCCTTATATTATTATTATTATTATTATTGTTATTGTTATTGTTATTGTTATTGTTATTTGGTCATTATCCTCTTATTGATTTTTTATGTCTTGGAACTAGGGATTCATCATCCCTCCCTTTCCTTTCCTTTCTCCTTTTATGTTTTTATTTTTTTATCTTTATTGTATTATATTATATTCTTAAAATAAATTATTATTTTTTTCACTTGTTAATTTGGTATTTTTTTTTTTTTTTTTTTTTTTTTTGCTCTCACCATCTTTCTTGTCTCTCCTTTTTTTTCGATCAACGCCATGGAACATTCATGAGGGTACGATGAAGTTAGATTAGTATTAGACTAGAATTAGACAAAGAATTAAAGAGGTTTTAGCAAGGGACATACAAGATACATGGGGAAACCCTTTCATTTGGATTCAAGATCTCCTGCCGCCACGAGCTTTAGTCTCTTAGAATAGCGTTATTTAGCCTTTATCTTGATTTATTTTTATCTGAATAAAATATGTACTGTTTTTACCATTGCTTGCTTTATCATACTTTTATTTTGTCTTATACTTAGACATTTTTTTACACCCTCCCTCTTTTTATTTGGCTGTTGTTTCTTCTAGTTTATGCTTATACTTCAATAAAACATCCTTTTTTTTTTAACCATCAACCTCCACTATCAGACCCATCAAATATTGAACAATCCTTCTTCTTTTTGTGTGTGCACGTGTGTGTGTAAGTGTAATGAGAGATAAATTTATTATTGGGTAAGAAAGAAGTTTATCATATACGCCAATTCGACCAAAGGGGCTGTAATAGCAGCGTTTAAAATAAACATTTACCACTTTTGGAAATTTCCCTGTCTGTCAAGTCTCACCAACAAACTTTTCAAAGTTTTAACACTTCAAAGCCGAGTTATAAATAGTGATGATTCTTGATGAAATGCACCATAAACCAGTTGTCGTAACCAGATTGGAAAAAAAAGCATAACATAGTAACAACTTCGAAGTAAATAATGACCGTATAAATTAACACAGTCCGTCGCTAGTCAGATATATAAAAATGTTTTCTGTCAACTTGAATACAGAATACATATCGCCATTACACCCATTGTTGTCATCAACTCCGCGTGCCGTGAGACATCATCACTTACAATCAACGCTAATACCTAATCACATTACCACTATTATCATTTTAAAAAAAGTCATGTAAAATAGCATAATTTTGGAATTTTAAACACTGCAATGGAGCGTCAAAAAATTTATTGAGAAGTAAAATAAATGATGGATAAAATAAAACAATACACAAGTAAATATCACAAAAAAAAAAAAAACCAAAAAAAAGCAGAAAAACAATGAATGATGCATACAATTTAAAGAAATGTTGGAGATAAAGATATGGTACTAAATATAAAATATAAAAAGGTAATAAAAAAAAGAGATGAAATGATAATGGGAGTTTGTGTGTGTGTGAGGGAATGATGGATTACTAATTTACTAATCGACTAACCAACTAATTTTTTCGTTGAAGAATTTGCTTGTACTGTTCCTTTTTCTTTTCTGTAATGTCAAAAGTCTTGTAAGAGCGCTTTTCATAAACCTTACGGGCATATTTGCGTTTGGGCGCCTTGAGAGGAGATCTTGGTTCAATGATATTTCTTCGTTGTATGCTGACAAATCGATCCTTGAAGATGCTTCCTTCGGGCTAGATAGAGAGAAAAGATATATCAGCACACGATACCTTCTTTTTCTTTTTTTTTTTTTTTTTTTTTTTTGACTGTGTTCATTTTCTTACCTTGAGTTGACGCAAAGATTCACTAAGTTCATCTTCTAACTGGACTTCCATGCTCATATCTTGCACAAAGAAGTGGCCAACACGCTTCATACCTTCCTTTTCCTTTCGGTCCTTGGCGATCACCCGTTCCTTGGCCAAACGTTCCAAAAGCTTTTCTCGTTCTTCAAGTTCTTTCTTCGTCAAATTGGCGTTGTCGATTTCATTACGGATCTTCCTTTCTAGTTGCTTTCGTTCCCAGACAGTGTGTTCTTCCTTGATGCGCTGTTCCTTCCTACGTTGTGCCTTGGTCTTTCGTTCTGCCTTGGTCTTTTTCACGTCGTTGGTTTCGTCAGAGCTATCATCATCTTCATCAGCATCGTCGGCGTCAGCAGCAGTAGATGTTTCGTCAGCCTGTTTTTCCAAGTGTTGCAATTCATGAGGAAGGCTGTCCAGTTCTTTGCGGTATGATAGTTGATGGTCCAATTTCTTTTCTTCGTTGTATTTGGCGATTTCCACATCCGCAGCTTTTTGTAACAAGGCTTGGTGCTCTTCTTGGGTAGGGTTGTACGAGGCACCAGCGTGAGGAACTTCGACAGCAGCTTTGTGGAGTATTACTTTAGGTATTCTGGCCATTGTTGAAGGTGCCTAACGAGAAAAATATGCACACATATATCAATGATACTACTTTTAGTCAAGTTTTCTCTATATTTTCCTATTACCTTCACTTTGTGCGGGACTGTTGAGGCTAAGTAATCATTATCGTCTGCAGTAGTTTCTATAAAAGTATTAGATATATAGATGAATATAAAAACAAAAACAAAAAGGAAACCAGTGAGAAATTGAAAAGTTTTTTGTATAAATATGGGGACTTCCCTACCTTGATCATCATTCCACATATCGAACGACTTCTTGGCCTTCTTGGCTTTTGGTTTGGGTGTAGCTTTGAGCTTTCGTTTTGCCATTTGATTGATCTTTTGTTGTTGATGTTTCGAGGCTTCTCCAAATGTAGGTTTACTCAGTTTGTTGACATAACGACCTTGAAGGGGAGGCACAGCTGATCGTTCCGCAATGATTTGATCCACACGTAGAGGTCTGTCTTTCTTCATCTGTTTCTTGACTATATTACAGTAAATATATAAGAATTGATCGTCATTAGTGGCTGTATCACATCAAAAGTAAGATTATCTATTTTCTTGTCTTTATTAATATACCTTCTGCATCGCCAGAAATGTCAACAGTGAAATGTTCTTCTTCAGGAAGCTCGTCCGTAGTACCACTATATAAAGTTGCGATAAAGAGAATATGGGATCAATCAACAGTCCACTACACTTCCGGTACTTATTTTTTATGCTTACCGCACACGTTCTTCAGATCTGAGTGCTTCGAGGCCAGTTTCAAGTTCACCAACGTCCACGTTCTTGCGCCATGCCTTCTTGCCTTTACGACTTGGTTGAGCTTTCTTTGCTGTAATATTTACTGGTGTATCAGCCATTGTGAATTAGATTGAATAAAAGAAAATGGAAAAGAGGGGAGGGGAATTTTTTTCTAAAAAAGAAAAAAAAAAAGGATAGAAAAAAGGAGGAAAAGCCACCCACCCCATTTGGACCCAATTCAACTTCCGCTTTTTTCAAATTCTCCACACATCTACTTTGACACGCACAAAGAAATAAGGAGCAAGAATGGAAAAAAAGACAACAAAAAAAAAGAGGTAAAAAAAAAAGTAATTTTATTTCTTGTCACGCCTATAAGATCTATCCCTACTAGAATCCCTATATCTATCACTTTTTCGATAATCGTCCGAGTGGCGGTGTCTGGAGGAGGACCTGTGCCTGGTACTGGAGGATCCATGGTGTCGACGAGAAGATCCTGATCGATGGTGCCGACTGTTACTGCTTCGCCGATGGCGACGATGGTGATGGTCATCTTCGTCTTCGCCTTCGTCTTCGTCTTCAAAATCGTCATCCCCATAATCGACAATATCATCCCCTTCATCCTGATAATGTTTGGTTGTTCCTGCTCTTGTTCCTGGTGCTGGTGCTGGTGCAGCCGTAGGTGCTGGTGATCGGCTTGTGCGACGGGGTTTCCGGTGACCACTGCTGCTACTGTTGCTGTGTCGGCGTCGGCTGCTGGAGTGTCTTTCAGGGGGGCTGAGTGACCGGCTACGGGATCGCTTACGAGAGTCACGATGATGGCTGGTGGAGGATCGAGAGTAGGACTTGCTTCTTGTAGAATCATGGCCCTCAATTTCAGAGGCATTGTCGTCATCGTACTGATGGTGGCGCCGACGCGATGATGAGCGAGAGTCGTGTGTTGCTGTATCTACTGTTTTAGTATTTTCGGTGTCGTTGCTTAGATCATAGGGTGTAGTGTCACTTTGTCGTCGTTGTTGTTGCTTTTGTTGGGTATTTGTCGAGTTTTTGCCGCCTGTACCTCGACCACGACCTGAAAATCCACCTGGATAATGAATAGGAGCACCGTTGTTTCCGCCAAAAAAGGAAGGGAGCATTGGCATAGCATTCATTGCAGGAAAAGGTCCCCCTCTTCCACCGCCGCTATTGTTGCCAGTACCATTTCCACCGAACATCCATGACATATCCGGAAACCCAAAAGGAGGTACAGCACCACTGCCACCCATAAACATGGTAGGGTTTGCCATAAAGGGCATTCCAGCCGGAGGAGCACCATTAAAACCACGGCCCATTGAATCCATCCCTTGTGTGTTTTGTTTTCGTCCATGACCGCCATGATTATTGTCTGTCGAGTCAAATGGTGTATGGCTTTGTTGCTGTTGCTGATGTGCGTTTATTTGTTGTGGATGAAGATTGGCTAGTTTTTGATTGTCTAGCGGTGGTGATGCGGGTTGTTGGTCGTGCTGTTTGGAAGTCTAAAAAATAAAAGTGAGTGTATTAGTTTCCAGAACTTCATTCAGGTTTTGATCAACGTAATACGTTACTTTACCCCCATGTCTATTTCATCTGATCCATTTTTGTGAGAATTATCAAGACCTTCAAATCTGTCATTTTCTGTATTGAATTTTTCTTGTTGCTTCCGATAGGTAGGATGGTTTGTTTCCTTGAGCGATTGACGTTCATCTTCAAAAACACCAACGATTTTCCTTAAGGTTTTATTTGGCACAACTTGATCGGAGCTAGCGCTTTTCCCACAATGGGGACATTGATGAGTTTTATCTAATGCGTTGACGATACCTAGTGTTTTTCAAAGAAATAGATTCATCATCAGTCAATGAAACATTTCAATCACATGTCCTTCATGAAGGCCTACTTACAATCTTCACAAAATGATTTCCCACAGCACAGTGATATGGAAGCGTTTCGGAAGAGTTCGTTACAAATGGTGCACACGAGTTCATCAGGGGTTATATCGGTTTCCGTCAATGCTGGTATTGGGGCCGATTGTGACGAACTACAAAGGATTTATTGAAATAAGTGCATGGTCATTTAATACCTATAGTAATACTCATTTTTCATCACTTACTTGTTCTGGCGTGGTACATATTGACCTTTGGGGACGTTGGGACAATAGTAAATCCAATGGCCTAAAAAAATCAACTGTGAGTGAAAAGTTCCAAGTGCTTAACCCATAAATGAATGGAAACATACCTGCTTGCCCACATTTGTGACACACATACCCCGGAGGAGGAACTTGAGATTCGGAAGGTCGTTGCTGCTGCTGCTGCTGCTGCTGTTGATGATGAAAATGTTTTTGTTGCTGTGGATGTTGAGGCCGTGGCATTCCAGCTTGCTGCATTGTCATGAGTTGGAATTGTAGTGGGTTCATCATGCCCATATTCATATTCATCGCCATCATAGGATCAAACATGCTACCAGTATTTCCAGGGAACCCAGGCTGATTCAATTGATTTCTACGATAGGGTTTGGGTGATCGACTGCTGACAGATTGATTACAGGTTAATATGTCACTCGCAAATAGCTGTACTTTTTCTTTTGCTTACGTACGATTCTTTTTGTCTGTATTGATCAGCATGATGTGACAACCCATCTTGAGTCGTATGCTGTGAACCACCTTCTTCACTATCCATCGTATGCTTTTGTTGTTTTTATAATGTGGAAAAATAAGTAAATAAAAAATGAAGATAAAAAATAAAGAAATAAACAATCGACCAACAGCTTGTTAAAAAAAAAGGGAACCATTTCAAAGGCCGATAAGGGTCGTACAATTTTCTGTTGGAGTGTTCATCCGACGGGCCATGGTTGAAAGATCCACTACAATACATATATTCAAATTTTTATTCGTAGGTGCAAGTTATATTATTTTACATAGGTTATTTATACTTTCAATAAACAATATACATCCGTAATATGTTAAGGAATCGCAATACTGCTGACCTACACCCTGGAGTCCGTGACATTGCTATCAACAAGCGTATTCAAGGGAAATATTTCCGCTTTGAATTCTACGCTTATGCTTTACGCACACATCTATATATATATACAATCTAACTTCTACTCATTGGAATAAACGAGAAACCTCGTCATACAACCTCTGGCCGACTCCACCGGTGGTCTTGTATACTAAAAAATGAAGTTGCCATATGGAGATATACAATATGATTAGTCTAGCGGATTTTGCGCTTGATAACATATTCCGGTTTGCTAAATATGAATGGTAAAACAAGAAAAGGATCACGTTTCATATTAAGTGATCTAGACCTGCTAACAAGTCACTAGACCTCTGGACGATGTGGCAAGTTGTCATAGGTAAGCTAACAGCAATTTAAATCCCCTATATCCGTGGCTATATACACATAAAGTCTTTTATTTATTTATCTTATTTGTGGTGCTGGAATATTAATATCTTCGAGATCAAGCAATCTGTGACTTCCATCCAGTTCCGGGACACAGGAAGTAGGAATAGCCATAGCGGATAAATTCGAGAGCAGGTGTCTGATAGGGAATTCGCGAAACAGCTAAATTAGCGACATTGCTTTTATGCAATGAGTCAGAGTATGGTTATTAAAAAGATATAATTTATTGTAATATATTGGTATATACTAAAACTAAAGACTAAGACTTCATTGTAACAAGAGATTTAATGGGAGGAAGGATGAGGAAAACGAATGTAAGATTTGAAGACTGGTCAAGATGAATATAGAAGGGTAATCGCAAAAGGGTATCTAATATACTGCGCAAGGCGTAATAAACATTAGAGGAATATTTGTCATCAACGGTCTATACTAATCGAAACGCGTGGTTATAAAAAAAAAAAAGAGCTATTGTAAAAGACATGAGAGAGTCTTATGGGGCTTTTCCCATTAAAGCATGTAAAAAAAGACGTATTTCATTGAGATGTTGATAAAAACTATAAACAAACTAATGCTAAACTACGCTAATGAAGGTTCCAAAAAACCAACTAATGGTGGTCCTAAATCCTAGATCCAAAAGGAAAGGGTTTCCCCGTGTATCTTGTAATCCCTGATCTGAAACCCCTTCTAAGCTAGTCCTAACACAAATCCAAGTCGATCACAACCTCAAAGAAGTTAAATGGTGACGGGAAAAAGAAAAAGATGAAGAATAAGAAAAGAGAAAGAAAAAAGGGAGTAAATAAACATTCACGTGGGCGGGGATTGAATGTATATATTTTTGGTCTTGGTGAGGACTTTCTATTCATTGGGAGAATACAAAACAGGAAACCTTCGATGTTTTTTTATATAACAATCAATCAACAACATTATCTGCATGATGGTTCACTTCACAGATAGTAACCACCACAGTTTAACTCTGTATCATGGTTCTTCCCTTCTCTTAATGCCTTTGCAAATAAGATCGCGCAAATACCGCCCATCATAATTTAATTAGCACCTTCACTGAGAATAGTCTACCCTCATTGATTAAATTGGTTTATCCTCCATTAATCTTATTCTATCAGACTGTATTCTTGTACTGATGTTTTAAAAATTTGACTACTAATTTCATTAATCTATTTTCTCATTGCCTTCTAGGTCTTGTCGTCAGTATTTTCATCGAATGGATACACATGAGCAGTTCTTGGATTGTCGATCAAGCTACTTCGTAGTTAACCAATGTCATGTCAGCGTTGATAGACTCTTTGTCTTCATCATCTTCTTCGATGTTTATTTAATCACGTACTATAGAGTGATTCATATTGCTTCAAAAGGAATAATGATTGTCGCCGGATTTAATGCGGTTTGCACGTCTAAGAGTCTGTACGGACTAAGAATAATTTTTCGACTTGATGAATACATTTTGGGAAAACTGTAATTATTCTCAATGCGAGGACATACTGTATGTTTTCTTTTTGAAGTTCACATCGTCTTTCATACATTTATGTACATATTATATAGTACTGTAGTTTGTCTTGTCTAACGGATATGTCCACGATATACAGTAGTGAGCTACAGATCCTTTATGCCCCAACCGTTGTGTACAGTACACCGCCAACCAAAAAAAAAAAAAAAAAGAAGTCGAAACATTGTTCGTCGATCATCATTTAACATAACGCATTAAAATAAACGGCGTACATATATCAAATTCAAAAGAACACATTAGTATATATATATATATATAAACGATAAACTATGTGTTTATTGAGGCTAAATACAAAAGATGGGAGGAGGAAGACAAAATATAGAATGATATTTTTTTATTTACAAATATGATATATAATAGGCTCAACAACAACTAAAGTATGTATTCTAAAATGGATCTTCTATTCGGTAACTAACAACAGTATCAATATTGTGGTCATCAGTAGAGAGTGATTGTAACCGGACATGTTCACCACCGCCACGGATCAAATTGGCGTCCGTGTCCGCCCAAGTCAATGGTACCTCGGCGTCTTCCGATGCATAAACAAGGATATTGAAAGTGCCTAAAGGAAAAGATATGAATAAATTGCATCATTTGGTAATCAGAAGATAAAAATAAAAATACTATACTTACAATCATCGTCATCGAGGATTGGCAAGAAGGATACACTAGCAACAATTTGACGCATAATACCTCGTATTTCTTTTGCAGCATTGACACTGTTATCACCTGACGAGGTTTTGGACAGTCTATCAGAAGAGAAAGATCACAAAATACGATTAGTACTTTATGAAGTTAATCACTGTGATCCAGCAGTCTGTTTTATTCTTTCAATCACCTGTGGTTATTCTTCACCACTTTCACGTCAAATTGCCATCGTTCCAAGGTTTCGTTCGTTTCCTTCGACTTGATAACCAGAACCAGTTTGTTGATGTGGTTTGTCTTCAGCCAAGCTAAATACACACATCAAAGGTGAGTTAGTTCCATTATACACTTACTTGCAAAGCACGCTGTTCTTTTTCTATCGTTTGATAAGTTACCTTTAAGTTGTTGCACAATTTCATCGAGATAGGCATTGAGTTCTGGATTGATAGACATTAGAATAGAGACGCCAAATCGTTTTGTCTGTTTGAAGTCTTCAGGTGGATAAACACCACGTTGGTACAAAATACTACGATAGTGATAAAAAAATATTTGGTCAAATAAGAGATCAACTGGTTTGTGATGCAGTATTATCTATTTGCTGATTTTAATACCTGTGTATACTTGTTTCTGGTCAGTAAACAAATAAGAGTAAGAATAAAAAGGCGTTTAGTAAGCATATATTACTGTATTCCTATATTACTGTTTTTATTGTTTACCAAAAAAGTCGACCACCATGTCGGAGGTGCTCTCCAAGGCAATGCGAGAGTCGGATGCCATCGATAACAATAAATCTAAAAAAGCATACGTTAGAATTTACTGTTTTACTTGTTTTTGGTGCACATACCATTTTTAAATCCCCGATCGTGTCAAAAGAAAAAAATGAAGAAACCAAAAATTTTATTGGGAGTAATTAAATAAATAAAGATAAAAGATATACAAAGATAATGTCAAACTTTTTTTTTCAAACTATGAAGTCATGATTCAAAAATAATATAAAAATAAAGGGAAAATAAAAAAAGGGGAAAAAAGGAAGAAGGTCAAGGGAAACGGAAAGGAAATGAAAAAGGAAGTGGCTAATAACAGTAATAATAATAAAAAGTAAACTATAACTAAATACACATTTATACAGACTAAATCTATCGTACATCATCATCATCGTCGCTGCCACCAATATCGATTTCCTCGTCTTCATCTTCATCCAGTGCTATGGACTTTGTCGTTGACACTGTGTCGTCGGAAGCAGGAGGCGTAGTTTGATCCTTCGGGATAGTAGGGCCTTCATTTTTGTTATTGGGCGAGGTATTGGTTGTTGTTGTTGCATCTATATTGGACGATAATGGTGATGATGTTGCTGGTACAGTGGATATGCTATTTGATATTGTTGTTGAAGATCCGATCGACTTGACTAGAGTGGGCTTTTCTTGATGTTCCACTACATGGTTGTTGTTGTTGTCATCGTTCGAATTTTTCCGCTGCGTTGTTTTCTTTCGCTTGGACCCATTAGCTACTTTTTTATTCCCAGGTAGAACAACGTTGTTTCGAGGAAGAGGGAGACTGCCATTCCAAGAAGCTGATTTTTTGATCATGGATGTCGTCAGTTTGCCAGCACCACCACCTATCCACGTACTATTTGGGCCGCTGTTTCCTATCGTTGGAGGTCGCCTTCGTCCATGCGGTAAAAAGTTGGCCGGTTTCCTAAATGCCGGAGGTGCATTTCCTTCTTCATCAATATCAAATAGGCGTCGCCGTTTAATTGTCGTTGCTGATCCGCCTGGGGTTGACGTTGCTGGCAGTGGGGATGGCCGTATATGATTCGATCGTGCTGGTTGTACAATAGGTCCGCTGGCTCGACTGAGTAGTTCTTCCAAATCCATTGAATGACCAGTTTCCATCGCATCAATTGCTGCATCACGCATCCGCTTCATCTGTTGCCTGACTTCATTCACATCCGTATCCGATTCTGTGTCAGCATCCGAGTCATTGTCGTTCAAAATATCAATATCCACGTCCGGCTGTTGTTGCTTAGGTCGCTGTTCTAAACCAGCTGAATCAGGCGTATCATCATCACTTTTGCTGTAAGGACGTCGACTGTTAATGACCGAGATGGAGCGTTGTTGCCGAAGATCCTTCGTGCGATCAAAGTTGCCGAGTAGAGGTGCCTTTAGCGTGCCATGAGAAGAGTTGTTCGTACCACCTAATTTGAGGGTTTTGTACGGATGTGACAATAGTAGTTGTTGTAATTGGGTAGATGATGCTGACTTCCGTTGTGATGATTCTGTTGCGGCCGCAGCTGCTGACATCATAAGCAAAGAGTTCCCATTTCCATGATCACTGCCACTGGACGATCGCCTTAGACCCGTGATTGGTTTGCCACCACGTACACCGGATGGTCCACGAGAGATTGGTATAGTAGACGAGAAATAGCTTTCCAAACGGTCACTGAGGAAAGGCCCTAGTCGATTTTGTATAGAGCAGGTCACCGCCAGTTCCTGTGCACGTCGTAATGGTATCCATGTGCCACATAATTCACTGTTCCTGTTTGGTATCCGAATGCGTTCCATTTCAAAACTCAAGATCATGCTACGTTCACGTTCAGTATCAATTCCACCCACCGTCAATAGAGTGGTACCGTTGACAAATCCAGTGTCCATTCGCCGCATTACATTGTAGGTCTTGTCCGCAGTGTCGCCACCGGATATACTCAGATTTGCAACACAGACTGTCACATTGTCGATAACAGTGATATAGATTGGTGGGTTGGTAGGTGTTGTAGGGAAGATTTTGTTGGTATCGGTAATTCCCAGTGGCACACCTCCAGTGGGGGACGTTGGTACAGATTGGGATGTAGTGGGTTGAAGTCCAGCAAGTGATGAATCCTTCTTGAGTAAAGCGTCCAGTGCAGGAAATCGAGCCAAAGCAGACCTGATATCAAATGCAGCCAATGGTGAGGATGGCACGGATGTTCCTGATGGTACAGATGGCGAGTGTGGGGTTGTAGATCCAGATGTTGCTTTTGCCACGGCTTGCATGTATGAAGCAAAAGATCTTGCCAGGTCAAGAGTGGGTGTCACGTTGGATAAGCCCGGAATTGCAGCCGCTAATTGCTGGAATGCAGATAAGTTGAAATTTGGCGTATCCGTAGGTGGAGGATTTGTATTTGATGATGATGGAGATATCGATGTTGGCGCAGTAGAGATGGGTGTGGTGATGATTGGCGTTGGCTTTGCATCCATCTTTTTCGTGTCACCTTGAGAAATAGTGTTTGTTGGCGTCTTGTCATCTTCTTCGAATCTAACAAATTCTTCGTCATCTGCTTCATCGCTTGATACCGGTGCTGATGCTGATCCTAGTTTGCCTGTAGGAACGTCGACAGAGATGATTGATGTTGGAGATGCCGCATCATTGTCTAACAAATAAAAAAAAAATTAGCATGAGGCTCATGATGCATGAGCCATTTTTGCAAAACTTACTTTCACTAGTGGATGAAGTGCGTCGCTTTGAGTCATGCTGTTCATTCATTGGATCATCGCCGAGTAGCCTTGCCAAACCAGGAGAGCTTTCTATTTCAAATTCATCCACCAGTTTTCGAGCGCGAGCCAACGTGACCCTAAATGTAAGAGAAATAAAATAAATATACCTATAAGCATCATACCCCTCCCGTTGAAAAAAAAAAAATTACCATGCACCACGACATTCCATAGAACCCTTTGTGAGAGTCACCACTAATCGACCTTCTTCCGCTTCAGCTGTAGCATCGAATGAGCCTTTCCCCAACACCGGTCGAGCAGCTTTTCGAAGTTGAGTAGCATTGACACACCCTTCCACTAAATAGAAATGCTGACTATTCCGTCGCTGTTCATGTTTCGTTGAATCTGCATGTCGTGTTCGAAGAGCAACGTGTTCACTAGCCCCATCATTTGATGCAATGAAGCGTAAGACTTTGGTATCCGGTATATCATCAGGTGAATCCAATTCGTAGCATTGAAGGTTCCCCAAGACCTTTTTCGTGATTGTGAATTGGTGGCCGTTTTCTGAATATGATTTGCTGATGGATGTAGTTGAGTCTCCATCGCGGTTGTTGACGCTGGATTCGATTGCTTCTTCCTTCAGATGAATTGCTGCCGCATCAAGTGTTTTGTTCTGGCCAGGTCCTTTTTCATCGTTACCCTCTCTGCTGCTAGTTCGATCGGTGTCATTGTAACCTTCTACATATTTGCTTGGTTGCTGTTGTATCAATGCTGTCGCTGCTGATTTTCGTACATCTTGATGAGGTTCTTCCGATGTCGCTTTGTCGGGAGTTCTGTTGTCAAAGGAAATCGGCTCGTCATCCTGATTCATCAAGGCTGTTCCAACGAGAGGCCATGATCTACGACGCATTGGTGGCTCCACTTCGTTGTCATCATCATCATCGTCATCATCGTCCACTTTTGTTGTAGTAGGAGACAATCTACCACGTGCAGAGTTCGCCATGAGAGCGCGGTGTAAAAGTGATGCTTCCTTTCCATTGGAGACACTACAAAAACTTTTCCGAGCTGTTCTTGCTGATGCATTTGATAAGTTTGGATTGAGCCATTTATTGTTGTTGTTGTTATTGTTTCCAGAGGTATTTGTCGATAAGGTGGGGCCACCAAAGTATAATTCCAATTCGGTTTCAGATATGGATTCTGGCGGGACAATGTTCAGAGATATTTGGGGCTGATGGTTCATTTGTGGGTGGGAGTGGTTCGAGGAGTTATGTTCAGGAATATACATATTGTCGTTGGTCAAATCTTGCTCAAACGTGTAAGGAGTCCAAAATTCGTTGTCACCAAGTAGACCGTTCAGAGGCAGAGAAAGTTTTCGTCCTACCAATTTCGGTGAGTCAGTTGAATCGTTTGGTGTGATTGTTGTTGTTGTTGTTGTTGTTGTGGAACCAGAGTTGACCGTGCTGCTGGGCCGCCGGAAGACAGAGGATCGTCGCCTTGAGATTTCAATATGTGCCATTGTTTCATCTCCTTTCATCATATCTTCATAATAATCCGAGTACTCCGCTTCACTATCATCTTCGTCTGAATCCAATTTTGTTGGTGACGTATTTTCCATATGGTTGGTAGTGTTGTGGTGGTGATGATGTTTGCTGAAGGAAGGAAACCCAATAATTGATGATTCCCGTCGAGGTCGTTTCGATTCTGATGAGTCTTGGTCCGAGTCTGATTGATGATGATGCTGATGATGTGTACCCATTCCCGGCGAACCGTCCCTCGTTCTCGTACGCTTCCTTCTTCTTAATGCTGATGATGGACGATGAGATTTGCTGCCAGTGAGCGATGAAGATCGTAAAAAGTGTTGCTGATCTGCTGATCCACTATCCATTGGTTGATGCGGTTCTTCGTCTGATAATGTAATTGATGAATCTGATGATTTTTCTTCAAGGTCGTTCTTTGGTGATGATGATGATAATGATTTCTCCCCATGGTGCTGCAACAATGGATGCTGCCCTTGTTGACGTAAAGTCGCCGATAATGTTGATTTTTGTGATAGTGATGGTGATGGTGATGCCGCGGAAGATGATGAATCGGACGATGGTTTCATGGTGCTAGCTGAGTTATCCCCTGGTGTAATAAGACTATAGTTGATTTTTCGTGAATGTCGTTGGTCAACATGCTTCGCCAATAAAGGAGCCCTTGGAGGATTGTGTTCCGCAGCACGCTTAAAATGTTGTGATATCCGAGAAGAGACGGTCGCAAAAGGAGTGGCACCACTAAAATAAAAACGAAAAGGAAAATAAAAGTTGAACATTTTGTTTCCCATATATTCATTGCAATCAGAAATTTTAATGATATAAGTCTTTACCCCAATGTTGCGTATTTATGTTTCACGATATCATTAGCCAATTCCTTTGGTGAACTAGGTTTGTTTCCTTTTTTCAACAAAGCTTTCAAAATAGCCGTGAAGACCTTGTCTTTAGCATCGTCCGGATGTATATTTGGTAATGCTGGTTTTCTTCGTGGGGGTCGAGGTTGTGTTGTTGCAATTGTATCTTCATGGGACGTTTTCTTGTCTGACATCCGGTACACTATTAATAGGAGGTATGAATAATGTTGAGAGAATGCAAGTTTGGAAGAATAGAAAGGAAAAGAGTGGAAGAAAGAAAAAAAAAATCCCAAAAAAAAGACAGCCTGCCAATCGCTTTTTTCAATCGCCGCTTTTTTTGAGACAAAAAATTTCGGTAAGGTGAAAAAATGGATACAAGCATGAAAGAAACATTTTTTTCGTAGATAAAATCCCCATCCATGTTGGACAAAATGAGCACAATCATATATATATATATTATGCTCCAGTAACGAACGATTATAGCGATTTGACTACGTTTGCTTATTTGAATATGAAAGAATTTTTTTTATGAAAACCCGATTATAATCGTTTAATCACCGCTGTTTGAATCATGGATCTTTTTTTTTTTTTTTTTTTGACAGCAGCCTCCATGATTTTGCTTACGCCAGCACATCAAATGTTTTTGCAGTCAAAAAAGAAAGAAATCCCTAGCTAGCTCCTATTCCTCTCTGAAATAGATGATACTTGTAATCAACTACACTTTATACTGTAGTTTCCAATCACTGACGCTGACTGTTCATTTTCCTGAGTTCAGTAATGCAACACACTCATTTTGATTGATCTACGATGTTGTTGAATACCACAGCATACAAAATTAACGACATCGCAATTGTTTGATTTCATTTATTGGTTGTTGTGCCGATGACAGGTTTAAAGTCAATACTTTTTTTTTTTACTGTAATTCCTTTTTTTTTTTTTCCTTTTTTTTTGATTTTAGGGTTTTCAAATGGCGCCCAAGTTATTCTTCTGCTCAGGTGATCTGTCATCAGTTGTGACATGTCAATTACATCTAATCAGACTAAAACAAATCTCTCCTACTTTTGCAACTACCGTTGACAAACTGCCTTCTCTCTTATTTTATTTTATTATATATATATATATATATATATATATATATTTGCTGTATAATTTGTAACAATAGAAATAAGTGGTCAAAATGCATAAAAGCAAATCTTTTATTTTCAATATAGCACAAATACTAAGCTACGAATAAACTAAATTAAACTATAGATGTAATAAGCTATATTGATATTGATTCTAAACTACAATGCATGGTCCCAGATCTTCCTCCGGTGCTCTTCATCCTTGAATCTTTCTTCTATGAATGTGCATATATCTTGCGAAACAAAGCCAAAAATAGTCAAGGTCAAGTTTCTTTATAACAACAATTTTTCTTTCCATATTTTAACTTACCTTGGCCATAATGCTGATGAAGATCCGTATTTATAGGTAAAATATCGTGACGTTTTGCTTCTTCCTTGGACATTACCACTGTGTTCATAAAGTCTAAAGGCTTCCGTTTGTTCCATCGGACCAGCGCCATTTGATTTTGGGGTCCTGTTAAAACACTTTTGCCATGCCACATTTCTTCAAAGACATATCCGACATCTTTGATATCCATCGGACAGATTCTATAAAAACCAAGAAAAAATTTTTGTAAGATAATGTAAACACCTATTCCGATCCCAAACCTTCGCCTTCCCGGCCCCAGTCCTATCGCAAAAAAAAAAAAAAAAAAAGACTTACCTTGTCTCGAATTGCTTGATTTCACGAACAATCAAGTCGCGATGAAGTCGACTATACAACCCTTCGCGAAGTTTGATAGGTAGTGGATGGTATCCTGGGTATTGAGTAAGAACCAAAATGACATGATTTGCAATGGCCATGCCAAACATACTAGGGAGAGTGCCAAGGACAGGAAGGATACGAGATCGGAAGTCAGGTAAAGCGGCGTAGTCATCAGCGTCCTCTACACGATCATCCTCTACGTTTTCATCACATATATACATATACACATACAAAATTCGAATATATAGGTCAGCTATCCATTTATCAGTGATATGTATTTTTGTTTGTCCACTTACCTAACGGCAATAGTTTGACATGATGAGGTTTTTCAGTAGAGTAGGCAACGGGTACACCATAGTCAATGTTGTATTTCTTCAATTGTCGTCGAACCGTTCGAGCCAAAGGATCCTCTTTTCACAGGTACATGTATATGGAAAAAAAAGAAGTAGTAGTTCGTTTTATCAGTACAACGAGGTCATACTCATCATATAATATGTGCATTACCTAAAGTTTCGCTGATGTCAGTGATCTGGATGCGAGAAGGATCAGCTTTGGCACCGGCACCCATGGAGCTTATCACCTTGAGTTTGTGGTCAAAGCAGTAGCGAATGAGGTCGATTTTGGTATTGATGTTATCAATGGCGTCAATGATATAGTCCGGATTCCCAGCAAGTAGGTCGTTGGCATTGTCGGCGTTGAAGAGATCGATCCGGGCGTCAAGTTCACAGGCGGGGTCAATACGCTGAAAGTGACGTTCCATAGTTTTGACTTTAGGTGTACCCACATCGTCCAATGTTGCCACCGCATGACGATTCAAGCTGCTGAGTGTCACCTGGTCGAAATCAATCAAGCGTAAACGACGTACACCGGCACGTAAAAGCATCAATGCAGCCCATGATCCCACACCACCGGCACCTACCACTATGACAAAGGAGTTATGCAGTTGCTTCGCCTTTAATTCGCCAAGGATAGCTTGTTCACCTGTCAACATACGTGAATGGTGATCGATCGACAAGTGTTGATGTTGGTGTTGGTGAGTTTCCCGAACTTCTTGTGATTCGCGCCGTTGACGATGTCGTTGGATGCCTTGGTAGCTAAGCAGAGTGCTGGCTGTAAGAACAGAAGCAGCAATGGCTGTGAGCGTAAATCTGCTTCTGCTGTCCTGCTTTTGAAGTAGATCTGTAAAATACTCCATTGTCGCTTTTTGGTGAAGGAAGAAAGAAAGAGGTCTCAAAAAAAAAAAAAGCTGGTTGAGGAAAATGAAAAAATATAAATAAAAATTTAGTTGCCGCAATTTTTTTCCAACTATGGCAATGGTAGTAAAAATGTATGCACAATGAGTTTTTATTTAAAACATAAGGGTAAAAAGAACAAGAATAAACTAGGTAAAAATTGTAACTAAAATAAAAC
Organism: Absidia repens; assembly: GCA_002105175.1. Classification (NCBI taxonomy): domain Eukaryota; kingdom Fungi; phylum Mucoromycota; class Mucoromycetes; order Mucorales; family Cunninghamellaceae; genus Absidia; species Absidia repens. The sequence goes on along the minus strand of MCGE01000023.1, from coordinate 538,921 downwards.
TGTGGTAGCGTGTACTATGATAATTAAAAGAAATCGTAGGATTCCTTGGTAAAACTTGGGTCTTGAATAAAAGCAGCCATTACCTTGCTCCCGGTTTGTATCAGAGGATGACCAGAGACTCTATGAGTATAATTCAAGAAAAAACATATGGTATTATATTAGTGGAGATACATATATACAGTATATTTTTTCGCTTTTTTTTAAAAAAGTACAATTAAATTCACTTACATTTGTAAAAATCGTTCCAATCCCTCTCGGCGCTGTTCGATGATGTCGTCTTCAAATCTGTTGGTAAAGATTTTGCCTGGCAAGGGAGGTATAATCACTCGATTTGCATCCCTATCCAAACTATCTTTGAGCCACTCAAAATCACTATATCTTCTACGTACGGATGATTGCTTGGATCTAAAGATAGGTAAGTTTGTCTATATGATATCATACATATGAAAAAAAAAAGGAAACGGTTATTTTATGTGTCATGCCCCATGTATTTCCGCCTCTTAAAGAGCGTGGCCCTGTATTATCCTACCCGACATATAACTTCGTAATCCGTATACATTTTTCGCCCCACACCTCCAATATGAGTAAAAAATGAGCATATTATATTAGTGAGTTTTACTTGAAGACTTGCGCACTTGTTGGTATATTACCGTGTGTCAAAGGGTTTTTCACTTCTATTTCGAGAAAATTTTCAGGCACAGCATAACGCTCTTTCATAGTTTGTTCCCTTGTGGAGCAAGAACCCACCATGGTGTGAAAGGATTGGAAAGCATGAACAGGTGTATTGCCACTAGTTGCCATGAGACAATAAGGATTGAGAAGAAAGGAAAGCAGAAATTCGAGTCAACAGGAAAAAAAGAAATAAACCTTTTTTACGCCGTCAAATTTCATAGCGGGGTTCTAATGATAACAAGAGCATGCCTAGCTTGATTGGTCAAAATTGGATCAAACACATAAAAACGTTCCAAATAACACATATACACGCGCACATGCCCACCCACTTCAAATAAGACAATAACCATATATAGTAAGATAAAAAATATTTTTGTGTTTTTATTTGAATGAGTAATATTAAAGAAGTAAATGCATAAAACGAATAACAATGCACGTAAGTCTATTTTTCTACGCTTGGTTCTTCTTGTTCGGCCTTGGAGGATTCATGTACCGTTTTTTGCTTCTTGCCAGCACGTGCCTTGGGTCCCCAATTTGCTGTGGGATTCACTTGGTACCGTACACAATTTCTTGATTCCGCTTTGGCATCCGGATGTCTAGTAAAGTCTACTTCAAAACTAATACACAAAATCAAATGAGAAAGTTGCTTGGCATAGCCACCACTAAATTCTACCAAAACCTTACCTTGGCTCCTTTGCCAAAATCTTTCTTGCAGGAGAGTTTTCGCTAATATTGGCCATGGTCACTGGATGTTTCTTGATAAAAGCACGTAATACGTCCCAGACAACTGATGCAGGAGCATTTGTTTTCAGAGTTTGAGGATTACAATGAGAGCCGGATACCTTGTAGCCTGCATTCAATAAAGCCGAGCTAGAGATAGAGATAAGCATAAAAAAAATATCAATATCAAAGCATTATCGTTCGTTTTCCGTAGTATCATTGAATCGCACACTTACTAAAGATCTAACATGGGAATACTGGTACAGTGAAGAGTTCCGCAAATACGCTGAAGTGTCCAATAACATGGCTCGTCAAGTTCTTCTTGAATCACTGATACCATCCCCTTCATTCTAACGTTTGTACCGTAGTCCTTTTCATTGTTCTTGACGTGTTGAAGCATATTAGAGACAAACGTTTTATCATGCAAAGGCGCGATCCATGCTGGTCCCCCAATCTGAATATAAATGACACCAAAATAGAAGGTGAGTGATAACGTTACTAATGGCTGGCATGATTTTGGACTTACATGATGCGTGTTTCCGCAATGTTCACAGAACTGGCCAACAGGTGGGCCAGAGCCCGGTGTATGTCTTTCACTACCGTTGTCCTTGATATCAATTTTGCCAAGAGGTTGAATGGCAAAGGAATGACATCCACTACATTCGTAAATCACACCGATTTTACTATAGTGAATATATAAATGTATAAGTAGCCATACCCTTTTAATTCAATCGTATATCTCAAGTATAAATCCACTTACCTAGCCGCCTTCTTCACTTCATTAGGAGAAGTATAAACTCGCACAAATACACGAATGTAAAAGTCAATGCTGCAAGACATCATGGGGACAATGTATCGACGATAGCGGCCAGCGGATGTTTGGAGTTGCTGTAATAGTAAACGAAGAGCCATTTCATGAGGGAAAGTACGCTTCAAAGGCATGCCGTTATATTTCCCAAAGCTATAACAAAGGGAGGAATGAATACCAGTTAATAATAATAATAACAATAACAATAACAATAATAATAATACTAATAATGATAATAATAATAGAAAGCGAATGATCACTTACCAAGTTTCAGGGTGCATTGAGCCAGTAAGGATAGCCAAATCGGTGCATGTCACACAAAGAAGTCCACCTTCAGAAACTGCCTGAACAGCACCATCGACAAAAGGAGAGGCAGAACCATAAGGATCCAAATCGACCACATCATATTTTTCTTCAGTTCCAACGGTATCATACATAACACGCCTATAATAAATCCATATAAAGAAAACTGTAAATACACAATGAGCACATTCCTTGTCAAGCCTACGCTTTGATCACTATTTTTTTTTATTTTGGGAGGAGGTTACTTACATGGCATCACCTTTGTTTGCCCGAACAAGGTTTTCGTCCAATTGATTGTAAATAGTATTGCGTCGGATCGATTCCACAGCATCCTCTAGTAAGTCGTTCGCCACTACTTGTCGCAGGTTGGGAATTTCTTTGGCATATCGAATGGAGCGAAGTCCAGTAGCAGCCAAAGCTTCCAAGATGTTGAAGTTGTTGGGATTGATCTGTTGTTCCAAGTACTAAATCAAGACCAAAATATAAGCTATTATCAATGTCAATCCGCTCTCACCCCCAACCTCATTCATCAATATATCATTGCCTGATACTTACTTCATTCATCTTTGCACGTTCTTCTTCAGTTTTGGCTTTAACTAATTTCTTGTTGATACGATCCCGCTTTTCTTGTAAAAACATTTCTGACCAGGTACGGATAGCAGCTATGGACATATCCCGATTGAATTCCTGGACAGGGTTGTAAAAGACCTCGTTGCTTTTGGGGAAAAGGATAGTCGCTTTGCCTTCGGTGACAGTATTGTAGAGAGAGATGTCAATGTCGGCCATAGTGTTACAGCAGAGGCGTGATTATTGTATAAAGGGATTTGAATACAGGGAAATAGGACTGAATAGAGTATATGGTATTGAAATATAAGAAAGCGTTCAATTAAAACAAAAAAAAAAAAAAAAAAAAAAAAAAAGACATAAAAGGTTCCCTCCGGATATTGAAATTCCGCTCAGCATAAAAGCCACATCAAGATGATCCTTTTACACCCAAGCAATCCCGTCCTGTCATGATCAATTGAAACAGCCATCCCACTGCCATAAAATTAAATAATATAAAATATCAAACAGTTTATTTCAAAAGGCAACAACTATTCTAAGAGTAAGGGAGAAGGCGAACTATCAAACCAAATCATTCCTAGCGGTAAAGAGAGCAGTACTTCTTGAAAAGGTCTTTGACTTCAGGTGAGCGTTCAGGTATTGGCGCCGTAGCCAACGCAGTAGGGATGTTTTCAGGTTGTTCAACCCATTGGTATAGAGGGATATTATGTGTCTTTAAAGATTCTGCAAGGTTTTTCAGAGTTTCATCGTTCTTTGTCTATAATACACATAACATAAAGCATTGTTAACACCATATATCTCATCAATTTTTTAATATTACCTCCAATACTACTTTATGCATTCGTTCGTAGTCCTCAACATATTTCATTGTGTTGGATTCGTTCCGAGTAGTCTGTAAAACAGCCGTTGCAGCATGACAGGCCTGCGCCATGACACTATCACATAGAGATAGAGTGAGAAAATAGTAATAGGTGAAAACGCGTATGCATACGTATTCACTATGTCTCTATGATAATTTGACTATACCTTCCAGTTGGCCACTTCAAAGTCTATATATAAAAATAAAAAAAAAAAGAGAGAGATTCAGAATTTCTTATTTCCATCTAGTATTAGCTGATTCTCAACAATCATATCAATTTACTTTTGACAAATCCTTCCGTACAACTATATACATAGTCAAGTGTTCACAAGCAATGGTGGCCATGGTCAGTTTGAGTTGAGGAAAACGAAAGAACAAAATAAATAAATCCAGGACAAATTCACATTTTTGTTCACTGTATTTTTAAATGCCCGATGAACTCCAAAATTGGTATCAGGCATACTTCAGGCAACTTTCTACCAACACCACCCCCTCCTTCCCAGTATCCTACGCCCAATTTTCTAGTCTATAGGCAATTTGCTGGGTTTCAACCAACGTGTTTTTTTTCACTAAATTTTTGTTTTTCTTCCTTCAGATATCAACAAAATGCGCACACTTGAAGATGCTATCCTAAGTGAAACACAAATACTGGCCGACAATATTACAAAGGTAAAGTTTAAAAACAAAGCAAAAGAATAAGACTACCTATATTATGTATGCTAAAACCCTCTCCTTCCTGATTTCAAAAGCTACAAAATTTGGTGGCCAAAACGAATCAAGATGAAGTGCATCAGCTGATTGAAAAGGTACGGCGTGTTGAAGAAAAAATGTCCTTGATCTCTACATTTTTCCAGACATCTCTCTATTCAAACAATATGTTACAACAAGATGATCAAGAGGAAAACACCAATAGGCCTGCGTTTCGATAAGTGTTGTGTACCACCGGATACCCCTATTCCCTATTATTGTATATAGTTTAGTTTATTTGCATAGAATAACATAGTATATTTTGAATCATGAATAAAATCCAATAAAATTTGTTATTTTCATTCATCTGTATTGACTATGCTCTTGTCCTCACCTCATATCACATAAACCACAACATCGTTTAGGTGCTCACTTTCACTCACATTCATCATACACATACATATTGATATAAGCCCATCAACAGACACACAAACATGTTAATCAATGGCACCCTAAGAATTCTATCAAACTACGCACAGAGCTCAATCCATCCACACACATACAAATAGAGATTACATCCATCACAGTCAATCATACATACAAAACAATAGGCAACGGTATGATAACCAGATATTTCATTTTTTTATCCTTTTTGATTTATTTATTCAAATATCACAGATACTACTATACAAAGAGGAAAAAGTATACTAAAATAAATTGATAAGAGAAGGAGACAGACTTGATTTATTTGGCGTTCTTGGGGTTTTCACTGCTGGTAGCCCAGTTGGCAGCCTATCATTCAATAAATGTATATTAGTCATAATCAATATAAATGCTTTTTTTTTATATACTTACCACCTTCTTGAAAGCCTAGAGCAAAAAAAAAAAAAGAAAAAAAAAAAGAAAAAAAATTAGCTACGTCAGCAATAATATTTGCCAAGGTAATATAGCAGCAATGAATGCGCGAAGTGAAAAAAAAACCGCCTAAATCGACCGACCAATCTGGTCCCCCAATTGAAAGCGCGTTTTTTTTTTTTTTTTTTTTTTTTTTTTTTGCACTTTCCATACCCAGAGCAAAAAAAAAGTTTTTTTTTAATTTTTTTTATAACAAATAACTTACTTCCTTGTGGGAGAGAGAAGGTTCGGCAGCTTTGACCTTGGGGAGTTCAGTCTATTACACCAATAAAATCATAGAATGAGAAATCAAGATATCACCATATTGGGGAGAAGTCTTTTTCTTTTATCTTTTTTCTTACCTTCATAAATTTGTTGTAAGGAGACAGCTTCTTGGCGCCTATTAGTTAGTGGCAAAATAAAGGAACGGATAAGCAAAGGAAAATGGGAAAAGATTTAATGGAAATTGTTACTTACCAGCGGACTTCTTGGTGATCTTGTCTTTGGCCATTGTAAAAAAGAGTTTTTTTGTTGTTTGAAATAAAAAAAAGGAAAAGGGAAAAGAGAAACGAAAAAAAGAGGGCGCTAATGTTAATCTCCTATTAAGAGCGATGGGGTGGAGGAAATTATAGTGACCACTTAAAGCAAATTTGCGAGCATCACAGTTAAACTTCAAACGCCGCTTGAATTTCTCCACCTCAAGCTTTTTCTCAATATCTTATCATATGACGATTATTTTCCCTTCCTATATTTTTTTTTTCTACTCTTTCACAAACCACCATGTCCAATAGCGATTGTTCGCTCGACCTTAAGTCCCTTACTTATGTAGACAACGTCAATAGCAACTTGATATGCTGTATATGCCAATACCCCTTTGTGGACCCAATAGTTTCACCTTGTGGGTAAGTAAAATGCTTAAAATGCTTTATTCGTCGCCTAGTCCCACTCACCAATTCTTTTTCTATACTTTATCATTTACTATACAAAGGCATACTTTTTGTCAATCTTGTATTTATCAGGCCGTCACCTCTTCCCCGCAATGTCCTATCGATCGTTTAGCACTCACACTCAACGATTTGGAACCTGCTGTTAAAATAATCACCAACATGGTCAACGAGCTGCATATACATTGTCCTCGGGCGGATAGAGGCTGCGAATTTACTGGCCAACGACAATACATGGAACATCATATGAGCAACGATTGCCTTTATGCCTTCCAATCATGCCAGATGAAAGAATGTCAAGAATTGGTACTAAAAAAGGATCTCAACAACCATGTGTCCACCTGCAAACATCGGGAAACAGAATGCAAAATGTGCAAGAAGAAGATGCCAGCGTTTGAATTGGAGGTAATATTAAGCGAAAACCAATATCTACTAGGGGGGATGGCAAAGGGTGACTCATAAGTGTGTTTTTCTGTAGGATCATTATCAACTGTGTCCTTCTGAAATCGTAGAATGCAACCACTGTGGTTCATCTCGACCACGCTCCGACCATGCCGGCCACCTGAAAACTTGTCCCAAGGTACCTATGGATTGCCCGCACTCTGAATTTAGCTGCCCGTGGACCGGTGAGCGTGCCACGCTGGACGACCATCTGGCCTCATGCACGTATGAAAAGATCAAGGGTTTTTTACATCTACATCGGCAAAAGGAAACACAAATGAAAGAGGAAATACAAGCCCTGCGTAAGGAAAACGAATCACTGAAGCGGCATCAACACGAAACAAAGCAGCAATTGGATACAACGACCAATCAACTCAGTGTGCTGTTCCCAGGCCATTTTGCCGTCGACCCTGATATTCCTTTGGACACCCAGCAAGAAGTGGTATTATCAGAAACGCAACGACTACAAAGCGACATCGACTCCCTCTCGGCCAACATGACGTCCTTGGAACTCAAGCAAAACATGGCTTTGATGACGGAAACATTTCGACTGCAAGAGGAAGTCCAAAGTATACGGGCGATATGTCATGGTATGAGGATGCAAATGCATTATTTGATGGTTGAACGACGCGGTGCAATGATGGCGGCCGGTGCTGCTTCCAACCCTCCTCCTCCTCCTCACGATCATGACGGTAATGGTATGTCTAATAGGCGGTCCTGGTTAGGTAAGTAGAAAAAAAGTTACTGGCCACAAATGTGATGATAACAGTTAGTATACTCATCCTTTATGTCCACTAGATCCCTCTGGTTCAAGGCAAGATACAAAGCTGTAATCCATACCTTTGGTTGATATTTTTTACCCTTAACATATTATTTTACTAGTTTACTGTACTTTTATTCTTACTTATTCTCCCTCTCCTGCCTCTATATGCTATACAGCATTTGATTCCCCTTCTCCCCTCCCCATCCTGATTAACAATTAATAGATGTTTACAAGGCTTGCTTCTCATCCACTTGTTATCTACTTATATCATATATATCATGCATATTTATCAATAAAAACCATTCAATAAACTGTTTTATGAAGACAAAAACTTTGACACTGTATCATGTGAATCTTTTTTTATTCAGCTTTCAAATAGCAAGTGAAACTGTATCTACAGAGTGTGTTTGCTCGAATATGTGTATATTTGTATCGTGCACGCAAAAATTAATCGGCATAATAGTTAGAAGTGGTGTAAAATCATTGAAGGATGTTATTTTTGGGCAAATGAAGAAATAGAGGGGTGCATGAGTTTGGGTAGACAGCTAAAAAAAGAGGGCCCAGAGAAGTTAAAGGAACAAAAAGGTTTCGGTGTGGTTGAATAGCCAAAAAAAAAAAAAAAAAAAAAAAAAAAAAAAAAAAAAAAGATTAAATGAAGCAGACGTAATGAAGAGTCAGAGTAAAAATTTTATTTTTCAACAGAACATGACAATAATAAATAAACTATACTAGTAAACTAAATAATCTATTCTTCGTCTTCTTCATCGGCATCACCACCAGCAGCAGCGGCAGCACGCTTTCTCTTGACACGACCAGCACGGCCACCACCATAGGGAGAGGTCAAAGCAAAGTCGATGTGCTTTTGGGATTCCAAACGGACAACGAAAGAAGGAACGTTGACAATTTGCTTACCAACACGGATGTGACGTTGACGGATCAAGACACGGGCATGATGGATAGACTTGGCCAGACCAGACTTGAACACTTGGGTTTGGAGACGACGTTCCAAGAAATCTTCAATCTTGAGACCCAAAACGTAATCGAGCTTCATGCGGTCTTCGGTCAACACCTATAAAATAATAACATATATGTCAGTTTCACGAGTGGGCTTCATACTAGTAAGCTTTGTATTTATGTACTTACACCAATGCGGACAAGACGACGAATCAAGGCGTTACCTTCGAAGAGACGACGAGGATCCTTTTCATCCAAAGTCAAAAGTTCACGAGCAGCACGACGGATCTTGGATAAGGTCAATCCAACACGCCAGACTTCCTTCTTGTTCTTAAGACCGTATTCACCAACCAACTTCAATTCTTGGTCGAGACGAGCGGATTCGAAGGGACGCTTGGGGACCTTGTAGGTCTTGGAGTCTGTTTAAAAGAGAGAGAAGGTTAGCATTCTATTCATAATTGTATATGCCTTCACATTTATGAAATGACTTGAATTCTATATTTTCGCTTACAGGTTCTGGAAGCACCGGTCATGATTCTACTATGAAAGGGAAAGAGGGAGAAAATAAACTGGCCACGAAAAAATTTTAGTTTTAATTCAGTCTGTCAAGCCACCTCGCTCCAAAAAAAAAAAATTCATTTTCCGCTGCCATTTTTTGATTTTGTACCTTTTTGCGCCCAAGAAATCGGAGGAGTAAGTTGGATTGACAGACAAGATATTTATTAGCTTAATATTGCAAAATATATATCATACAATAGAACAAAAATATTGTTGCTAATAAATTGTGATATACCAGTGGCGTTTCAGGAACGGCAGAACGTTATATAAAATATATACGTGAAGATTAGAATCAGCAAAATAAATATCCTTACATAGTATTTCCGTGAGATTCAAAGTTTTTATGTTCTTGCCGAACTGCACTATCAAAAACACTGAATCATAGAAAAAGATAATATTGTGGTATCGACATGGTACAGTGTAAGAGCTTAAACTATTCTATGCAGCAGAAGTCCACAAGAGCGATATCAACAGGAAAAGAAATTACATCGTTACTATTGGTAGTATCGTTCTTTTGAGTGTGTAGACATGATATATCTAGCAAGATAGGGGTCTTCTGGAACAACTCTTTTGTTTTTTCATCGAAATGACGAAGGCTATTGACAAAAATCATGGAAACGGTCAGCGCCACAGAAAAGATTTCAAATCCCGTCCACATGATTTTTTTTCCCATATTTTTATTTTTTTGCTCTCTTTCTTTTTTTTTTTTTTTTTTTTGTTGTTCCTGTTCTTCTCAATGATAACCTTTTTGAGGTTTGGATAGACTTAGATTAGTGGCGTGGCTAGGTTAGAAGGGTTTTCAGATAAGGGACTCCAACATGCATCAGGGAACCCTTTCGTTTTGATTTCAGGATTTATGGCAATCGTTAATTGCCGTTTTAGAGCCTCCATTGGTTTGGTTTAGTATTAGTTTGCTCACAGTTTGTATCTGCATCTGAATAAAATATTTATCCTTTTATAAGCTTCAATGAAATATATCCCATTAGTCTCTCTCATGTCTTGCGCAAATAATTCCATTTTTACTTCATCCCTTTATATTAGTGTTGACCATTTTTCAAAACTCCTAATTGTATTAGCCATTTCTTTTACAGTAGATTATATTATTACAATAAATCCCCCACCTTGAGTTTAATATAAACTGTATCAGTATGAATAAAATATGGTGTTTTATTCATATATCCTCTGATCCATTATATAATGAGCAAAACCTTTACTTCGTGAATTTTGTGAGCATCTTATAAACACTTCCTTTTCACCTTATCGTCCTTCCTGTGAGCCTAGTATCCCCTATGATATAAAAAATCATAGCCACTACTAAACGGGATATACTATTTTTATCCAGTTCATTATTTTACGGCATACGGTATAATAAAAAGCAATACCAAAAGGGAAGTCATTTAGGTCCTGAGAGACGGCGATTGGGCCATACCAAAGTGTGAAATTGACGAAGCGTCTTCTCCCATCCCACCAAAACCCACACTTCAACAACGACTTCAAAAAAAATTACTGGTACCTAGTAAATCGAAGATTTTCCAAAACTCCAACGGAGTTCGAGAGTGTTTATTTGTTCCTGATTAAATACTAATTCAGGTGTATGCTACAATATTTAAACTAGATACAGTATGGCAAACAATAACATTAAAAACCAAAGGGCTAAAATCATCTAATTTAATGATAGACATATAGAGATAGGAAAAAGAGAGAGAGAGACAGAGTCGAAGTTAATGGTGTCAAATTCGCATATACCGATGAAGTATGGTACTCGGAGATGTACCGATGTCCGGTATATTAAATTTTTGTGACATTTTTTTTTTATCGTGAAAAGAAGGAGATCGTTCGGTGACTTTGTTCTGTGTTTGAAAAATATTTTCTTGTTTGAATATAGTGAGGAGCCCTTCCTTGTTTTATTGTTCCTCCTCTTTCCACGTTTGTGCGTTTATTATAATCGGTAGGTTTGTATAGTCACCGTTATATTCTTTCTTGGTATTGATATATACAGTGTATCATAATAATAATAAAATCATAAAACTAATAGTCTGAACAAATTTCTTATATTTTTTTTGACCAATAGAAAATGCCTCATTCCTTCGGTCGTAAGTATTCAACAGCTTATTGTTTTGCATGTGTATCTCTCTCAATATAAAATGAATCTCACTCTCTCTCCTTTTTTTTTTAACCTCCAGTCCGTGCTCGTACTCGCCATATGTTCTCCCGTAACTTCCGGGAACATGGCTCCATCCCTTTGTCTACCTACTTGAAGACCTACAAGGTTGGTGATATTGTTGACATCAAGGCCAACGCTGCTGTCCAAAAGGGTATGCCCCACAAGTTCTACCACGGGTATGTATCACACTCCTTGCTTTTTCTTTTTATCGATACAAAAAAATTATCATTAACTGTATTGCCTTCTTTTTTTTCTTTACTTGATAGTCGCACTGGTGTTGTCTACAACGTTACCAAGTCCGCTGTTGGTGTGATCATCTACAAGAAGGTCGGTAGCCGTTACATGGAAAAGCGTGTGAACCTCCGTATTGAACACGTCAAGCACTCCAAGTGCCGTCAAGAATTCTTGGACCGTGTCAAGGAAAACGCTCAAAAGAAGAAGGATGCCCGTGCTGCTGGCAGTAAGTCATACAAAAAATGAGGATGGAGGCAATCATTAGTGATGGATACTTACCACACACATTCCCTCTTCTCATGTAATTTATAGTCAAGGTGAACCTCAAGCGTATCCCTGTTCAACCTCGTGAAGCTCGTCACGTCTCCACTGCTGACAATGTCCCTCAAACCATCACTGCTATCCCCTACGAAACTCTTTTGTAAAAACATACATTTCTCCATCAATGAATAAATCAAAATATCATTAGTTTATTGCATCCTTTTCTTTTTATTATTGCTGTATAAATGACTTGTGTGGGTGTGGTGTGATTTGTCAAATAAAACTCCGCTATTGATACTTTTTTTCAAAAATGCTGTTTCCACCTTTTTTTTCTTTGCAACTCAACACCTTTATCCATTTTTATATATAGTTATATAGAAATATCCTTTACTGCCAATCTCAAAAAGCATGTCTTCGTTACAAAAAGATATGTTTAAGAAGAATCGGCTACCTCCTTTGGAAAGCCTGGTGGAAGATGAAGACGAAGAAATTAAAGGGTAGATCTACAGACTTTGTCCAGTAGTGTTTCCTTATTATGCAAAGTTATTGACACCTCTCGCTTCTAATCTTTTTATAGTATGGTGATGCCTCCACCATTGTCGCCAGCCACTTTGAAGCAACGATATACACCAAACGACTGGCAAGATTATTTTGATCGCGCAGAAGATATCATGTGCGGTGAAGGAAATGTTTTTCGCGTTTATATGCTCGATGCCAAAGTGGAATATGCAACGGATGGGAAACCGAATCCTGTGTATGTGATGCATCATGGTGCTGGGGCTGGTGCATTGTCCTTCGGTTTGGTGGCAAAACGCATTTATGAAGAATCAAAAGGAGCGTATGCTGTAATAGCATTGGATTGCCGTGGTCATGGTAAAGTTGTAAGAAGGCTTGTAATATCGTTCACTTACGTACGCTTCTACACCCAATAGGTCATACAAAAACCAACAATGATTTTGATTTCAGTCTGTCACAATTATCTGATGATTTGGTGAATGTGCTTTCTAAAGTGTATCAAACCAGCGACCAACGACAATTCATCTTGGTGGGTCATAGGTAAAACAACAAAAAACATGACTATATCAGTTAATAATGGATATCTTTTCCTTGCTAGTATGGGTGGATCAGTTGTTGTGGATATAGCAAATCGGCAGCGTTTCCCTAACGTGATGGGTGTAGTTGTATTGGATGTGGTGGAAGGCTCCGCATTAGAGTCAATTCAATCGATGAACAAGGTACTAAGCACAAGACCAACATCATTCCAATCTGTGGAACAAGCCATTCAATGGAGGTAAAACATAACTCATCATGACATGAAATGTCACTAATGACTTGATATAACTCTCCCTCTGTCTTCCTTCTCAATAGCTACAAATCTAAAACTGTACGAACACTTGAAGCTGCGAAACTCTCAATACCTCCACTTGTGCAATTAGACAAGGATTCAAATAAATATGTCTGGCGAACCAATCTGGAATTGACTAAGCCATATTGGAAAGGTAAAATTCGAAGATGATGAAAATGAAGGGTACACTCATAAGCCAAGTGTTTCGTTTTTAGAATGGTTTACAGGTCTGTCTGAAAAATTCTTGGGCTCACCCGTTGCTAAACTATTGATATTGGCTGGCACTGATCGATTGGACAAGGCCCTGACAATTGCTCAAATGCAAGGCAAGTGTGATAGAATTGATAAAATAATGAAATCTAAATGACTACCATCATTCACATTTTATTCACATTTAGGTAAATTTCAATTGACCGTGGTTATGAATAGTGGTCACTTTATACAAGAAGATGCCCCTGATACAACGGCCGCCACTCTACTGGATTTCTGGTCAAGATACTCCCGCTTAGTGTTGCCCAAACATGTTGGTCAACCGTAAATGATAGAATTAGCATAGCTTATCTATTGTAGTAGTACTTTATGGCATTCTTTTATTTTTTCTCAGTTTCCGAATAAAATGCTTTTATTTTCTTCCACATTACTTTATTTAATTGCTTTGTCACTGTCATAATATACCAAGGGAAAATCTGACATAAATTACTGTTGTTTATTTATTCACTAAATACTGCTGATTTAATCACCGCTATTTTTCGATAGTGCTGGTGATATAACAAAGGTATTGTATTAATGTGGTTTCTTAGTTTTTGTTTATATCAGTAAAATACCATTTGTGTTCTTTTTTTTTTTTTTTTTTTTTTTTGTCGTTTTGAAAATATCCTCTTACACAGTTTGATGACAATTTTGATATTCTGTTTATGAGTTTTTATTTGAAGAACTTATGGTGTATAAACGAGGATGGGGTGATGTTTTCTGGACCTCAGAAGCATATAACGAGATTTGATAGGCGGGTATGTCAAACTCTGTTTGGAGAGAAATCGCTTTGTATGACCTAAATCACTGTACTTTACTGCATGATACGGTATAAACTAACGATGGCATTTATTGAAGACATATACAGTATATATTTTTATTGTAGAATAAACATAACGCGAAGATGAGTCAGGATATTAAAAAATTCTACAATGAGTAATATGCTATTCTACAGTGAAGGTCTAACCATTCTATGGTGCGTATCAAACTATGCTAAAGAGCACGGAAGTGCAAAGGCATTGTGACAGATGCATCTCGAGAAGAGATCCATCCACTATATTATCATATGATACATAATAAATAAAAACAGAAAAGAAATTAAAAAACAATAGTTTATTTGGTTTGGTTTCAATATGATATAATAAAAGAATATATAAAAAGTCTATCGTACACACAACTAAAAAATATGCCACTACAATTTTTTTGCTCCGATACCAGTCTTCTTCTTTTCCCGTAACTCGGCCATACGCTAGAAGTTGATTTTTTGAAGACAAAAAGACATATCAGTATTACACAGCTTTCAGGGGGGGGTCTTTTCCTTTTTTTTTTTTTTTACCTGTCGACGTTCTTCGCGCTTTTTCTCCAGTTCCGCCTTTCGATCGGGGTTCGTCGCGCCGCTAGAAGTGGGAGGTTTCGACAATGCAGATGGAGGGGTATAACTATCATCAACATCCAAAGCTTGGGCAAGAGACGATGGTTGGGTGTGACCAAGTTTCATGGCGCCGCGTTGCTGAGACTTGTGATTCATGTTGTTTGGAGGAGAGGAGGATCGATAAGAAGAGGTGTTGTTCGTTGTTCCAAAACTTGATACGGAAGATGCATGGTTGTTGGATGGTATGATGGAAGTGATCGGTTCAGCTTTAATCGGTTCTTGTGGTCCTGAGTCGAAGGGTTCTAAATAAAACATATTAGTTAGTTATAAAGTCTCCTCAGCCGCAGCCTTTCAACATTTAGTTATTTCACCTTCCTAATAAATCAAAAACTTACCCCACCCATCGTTCACATTCAGTAAATCATCATCTTGTGTTTCATCATTGCCCCATCCATCCAAGGAAGCTGTCTCTTCTGGTGCCAAACGATCGGAAAGAGCAATAGACCCAGCACGACTTGTATTGGACGATTTCTGATCAACTGTTACCAGCATTTGAGGTTCCATCTCACCATTGGGTGTGCCGAACTATTCAATCCCCATTAAAAAGATCGTTCAATAATGTGTCTTTTTGATAAATCTCATTCTACTTGTTGTGTTTACCCTAGTTATCGATGATACCGCCCAGTCAGTCAGACCTTTTGTGGCACCACCAAACATTGACACGCCAGGTGTCGATGGATTGCTACTTGTTGGGCTTTCGGTCGATGGACTAGTACTATCCTTGAGAGCGACGGTTGGTAGTGGTTCCAGCGCTGTTTCAGGCTGTGTGAAAAAGAAAGTGTTAATGATAATGAATATTCCTTCGTTTTAGGCTTTGTTTTTTTTTTAATTACCATTCCATCAGCTTCTTCTTCCAACCTCTTCATGAAAGACGACATTGTTTTAAATGCTTGAGTACGCACGGTCCTATTAAAAAAAAAAAACGAAGTTTGTTCGTATTTATTTCACTCGGCCTCCCTATTTCTTCGCACTTACTTTTCCTTGTCCAGTAAAACACATGCAATGGATGGTACCACACGTTGAGCACATTCTTCTGGTTCATAATAATCCGAAGTAGCGTTCAAAGCCATGAGAGCAGCAATACGTGCATGATGGAATCCATCTCGTAAACTTCTTGTAAATGCAGGGAGGAGCACCTTTTTTCGTGTCTATTCAAATACAATATTGAACCGTCAGATATATTTTATTTTCTTTTCTCTTATTGCTTTTGCACTTACTGCTTCGTTCAAATTCTTGGCCATTTTTCCTAAACAAATGGTGGTGTTTGTTCGGATGCCAGGTTCTTGATCCATTTGTAGCTTCGCCAGATATTTCAATAAATCATAATTAATGATGCGTTCACTTAGCTAAAAGAAAGAGGATAAATAAGATAAACCAAGTCGCGACCGTCATGAGTTTTAATATTACCTTTGGGACCAAAAGAAGCACCGCCTTGATAGTTTGCTCACGAATGATAGGAACGGTGTCAGTAAATCCAGTTGCCACATGAGGGTATATCTGAGCACATATAACTTTGTCCGGAATATGGTCGATGAATTTCGGCATGTTTTCCAAGAGACTGACACGGATGGCACGATCAGGGGATGCAAACATTCTGAGAATAGGGGTGACCAGGACTTTGTCGAATTCATCGTCAGGCAAATGTTCACCAATTTTCATAATCGCATTCAGTGCCTTAGCGCCACCGGACCCAAATTCAAAAGCGTTGACCAGCTCGGGTAAAATCTTGTACATGGCAAATTCATTTGGAAATTGTCCAACCGCTGCGTCCAATTTCCGAAAGAAGGCTTCCTTTTCCCCTTGATCTTTAATGCTGATATTTTCCAAAAACAGATTGACGCGAATAAAGTCGACTGAGAAGAACCCATTTCGCTTGGACCGCATGCCTTCATCTAAAAATGAATCAGCATCAGCCCTAGATCTTGGTGAAGGTTGCAATAGTGATTTGTAGATAGGAACCATGGACACTGGAATGCTACCAGTTTGATGTATGAGTTGATCCGAGTTGTCAAATCGCCGGTTGTAAGATTCATATATAAGACAGCCTAGTTGGTATGAGTCCACTGCTGTTATCGGTAAACTTCCAAAAAAAAAAAAAAAAAAGTCAACGATCTATCCTCGTATCTTGCTTCTCTGCATATAGTATGTTACTTACTCTTTCACAGCCGTCCAACTAGATTGTTTGATTTCAGGTGGGGCATATTTTTGAGCATCAGGCACCAGCCCGCCAAAAGTCTAAAAATAACGATAAACCGGAATACTGTTAGATCTAATCACGAAAACATCCCTTCCATTCCCAAGCCTGTTTTCACCCACCAAGATCATAGGACTTTCGTCTTTCATTGATGATAAAAGTTCCAATCCACCCAGTTTCCATTCACCGGCTCTATTTGTGAATATGGTGCTTGTTCGAATATTGCCATGTACCAAAGAGCAATCATTGTTGAGAAATTTGATGGCATTCTAATAGGAAGAAAGAAAAAAGAGATTATCAGTATATTAAAGTATAAACATATTTATATCATGATATAGAGCGAGCATTACCGCAATTTTGTAAAGACCCCAAAGGACAAGATTTTGATCCGGGTCTTGGGCAAGCTGGTTAGATAGTGGTTCAACAGGATCGGTGACAAACATGATAGCCTGCTCATTCTGTTAAAAGAAAGAATGGATGGCAGGTTAGTATGGTATATATATGATTGAATCCTTTACTTACTTCAACGCCATCCAAGTATTTCAAAAGATCAGGATGCCGTAACGTTCGCAGCCGTTTGAAGGCATTTCGGGCCATTTGAATCCTATCCCTGTGTTTGCTACAATCAAATACAAACATGGACACCCGCGAGCCATCCTCCTATGAAATTAATAGATAAAAGAAGAAGATGAGCCTTCAAATGATAACTAAACACGATCATCTTGTTCCCTATTGCATACCTTCTTAGTACCATGATGTAAGGACCAAAAGGGGTGATCATAAAACTCGACCTTTTCTCCAAGACTATAGGGAAACGCATTCGAATCCTTTCCCAGTAAAGACAACCCACTTTTCACAAAGCCAGATAGAAAGGCCATGAGTAGATTGATATAGATCAATAAAATAAAAATAAAAAAGAAGTTTGGAAGGCAAAAATAAAAATAAAATAAAAACGTGGAAAATTATATCTTTTGGCACACTAGGAAACACACCGGTGTTTAAAATTAACCAGTTGATTTGATCACCGTCAAACGTATCTCTTTGATGTCCAAATACTACCCACTTACCGTCGCCTCACCACGCTCGTCCATCAATGAGCCTTCCCCGCCTCTCTCCTTCATCAACGATTTTGATCGTCTTCCCGTAGCATATATTATCTTTTGCTTTTCCACCCTTTTTCCCTGTCTTTCCTTCCTGCCCTTTCTTGCTCTCTTTCCTACCTCTAGCTAGACTAAGTCATTTTCCCATCGCTTAGTTAGAGTCCTTTGTTGGTTACCTTGTTTTATTTCTATATCGATACACCAATAAAGTATGAAATTGAGGCCCCGCCTCTCCCTATAAAAAAACTCCAAATGCCGCACATAACAGTAGAACGCATTACCTAGGGAAATTGGTTCAATATCACATAGATGAATATATGCTATGATATCTCTTCGTCAGGTGATGAAGAGGATATATACGAAGCGTTCATCTATAATATAATACAGATACATTTATATACCACCATTGCCCAATTAAAAGATATTCGTTTTTTGATCAATAAATATGTTTATTTATTTTTATTTCTAAAAAGTAATAACATCCTAAACAACTAAACTAGGTGATAAGTACATGAATATAATATAATGAAGAAGAGGATGAAGAACAGTATAAACACAAAATGTAACAAAAGGGACAGGGGACGTGGAAGTAAAACCAAACTATTTTGATTTGAGCATCTTATCAGCGACACAAGCAGTCAATGCAGCACCCACGCCACTACCATCCCGAGCCAGGCCAAGTCGGACGATATTTTGAATGTCATCAGCGTAGTCAGGCATGAGTTCAGCAATGCCTTGGTAGATTCGATCTTCAAAGGAGGGGTAGAATTCATAGAGTGAGCCATCAATGCCAATATCTGCGCCTTTGCGATCGACCTTGGTATGGAGAGCAATGCCAGCAATAGCAGCCGCAGCCAAACGAGAAGCACGTGTACCTACCAATTCGCAAATCCTTTTCACGATTCGAAGTTCAACATCATCGACGTTAGTGAGGTTCAAGTTGGTGTCCAGAATGTCGCGCACGGTGGAAAGATCGGCTGAGGTGTCGCTTTCGATGGAGGACATAAAGGAGGTTTCAAACTGATAATGACCAGAGATCGCTTCGGTGTTTTGTCCTGGTTGTCCAAACAATAAATTGCGGTCCATCATATCGGTGATCACGTTGCGCACAATTTCGCCCAAGTACATTCCCGAGATTAGCTTTTCAAAGATTTGGAAGTGAGGGTTGATGGATTTCCGGTCGAGTTTGTTGTCAAAGCGAGTTACTGGTAAGATCACACGTTCATTGTCGAAGGCACCGAATTCCATGTTGATTACCATTTCACTAGCGGTCGTGGGTCCTTCCTTCCATTTGCCAATTTTCGCCATTTGCTCAATGTAGGCCCCATTGGAACCTGTGCCCAGAATAAGCCCCGCTACTGTGTCAGGTTTTTGATACGCATTCGATAATAAGGTGCCTACTGTATCGTTCACCAACGCCGTGATTTTCACCGGGATGTGTTTGCGCAGAAGTGCATCTTGAAGAAGTAACACAGGGTCCTTACCAACAGCGCCAGTACAATTAAATCCTTTTGTCCATGTTGTCAGAATACCCCGATTGATCTAAATACGATCAAAATAGAAAAAGGGAAACGTCAGGACCCATGAATAAAAAAAAAAATAAAAAACAAGGTGCCGAATATGGGCACTATTTTTGTTCTTACCTTCGATTGAAGAACTGGGAACGAGAAAGTATATCCCAATGGTAAATCCTCGTCAACATTTGACAGATTTTGCTCCGTCAAAAAGGTGTCAATACAATCAGCAATATAATCTACGAAGAAAGAATGACTATTAGCACAAAGAAGTAAAATCACTACCAATTTTCCGTTCAGTTTATCAATTTACCACAAAGGTCACGCATGGGTCCTGTCTTGAGTTCTTCTGATACTCTTGCTTTGGTACTGACAGTCTTAAATTTTCCATGTCCTTCCAAAGTAACTAGCACGACACGAAGATTAGTACCTCCAAGATCCAGCGCCAAGTAATGACCTTGTTCTTGTCCTATATTGTTAAAGAACTACAGGTAAATACGTAGTTTAAATTTTCCTTATATATGTGTGAATATGTATTTTGGTCTTACCTGTCAAGCGACCTTCAACGTAAGAAGGAATCATGACCATAGTTTGTTTGTCTTTGTTCAATCCCTTTTCCATTTCAACAATAAAGTGGTCTTTGATAGCAGTCAGTTGATCCTTGTCAATAATGAATTGTTTTTCAATATCTTCCATATAGGCATTTTGTTCAGGTGAGCCATTGATGGGTACAGATTGAGCAGCTTTGGGGGCATGTGCTTTAGCCATGGTGTATTTGTTGAGTGCAAAAAGAAAAAGAAGAAAGAAAAAAAAGTCGGCGTTAAAAATATTTATTTTCATGGGCCACCGTTTCCCGCTTGTCGCAAAATTATGCCTATAAACTGAAACCGACCGAAACCCCGATAACGTGGTTTGTGGAATGGTAGGAAAGAAACCCTTTTCACTTCATATAAACATGAGAACAACAACAATGAAAAAGGCAGTATTATATTAACCGTTTTCCACCATAATTATAACCAACTCCTTTTTTTCAGAGCAAAGCATATAAAGACAAGTATGCTATCTGATTTTACAATCTAGACCGCTGTTTTAAAAATTATATATTAATCGGGTGTTTTTCCGTTGTCGTTGCCCTGTTTATTCATAGTGAAGTAGAGAAAATTAGTATCACAAAGCCATCGTTCATCTCCGTCTTCGTATTTTAATGCTGTATAGCACATATTTTATAAATTTCTTTTACTGCATAATCGCTACGTATTGTGGTCTTCATGACAAGGCTCATCTTTTGTAGGGGACGATCGGCCTTTCAACTGGGTCATTTCTCCTCCACAAACTGATACTGCAATAAGCTGAAGGAATTACCCCCAACAAAAAAAAATACCATGGAAGATGAGAAAACTAAAGATTCTATGTTAGATTTGGAGGAAAGAAATTGTCTTTGTCATGGTAATGATGTCATTTTTCATACTTTGTATGACACGCAGAATATTTTACTAAAGCATAAATTAAAAAAATTGACCCCCCCCCCATGATCGCCCATTATTTTTTTTAAACAATGTATTGTCTTCATTTTTGACGTTGAAGAC
This sequence comes from Absidia repens, assembly GCA_002105175.1. NCBI lineage: Eukaryota > Fungi > Mucoromycota > Mucoromycetes > Mucorales > Cunninghamellaceae > Absidia > Absidia repens. The sequence continues at coordinate 517,675 of MCGE01000023.1, read as the reverse complement.
TACAAGGCGATCTCGAATTCAAATGCCGCTACTTTCTAAAAAAGGAGCAGATTACAGATGCTCAATTCTGATGTTTTAGGCACATGTACGCCCACTCACCGAAAGATAATATGCTTTTATAGTTTAGTTCTGCACATAATTGTACTGAATCCAGTGTTTTTATTATTCATTATGTAGATGGAGGGTAAAATTCCCAATATGTACGTGGAAGTAATTTTTTTCCCGCAACTATCGACATATTATAACAATTATCTGTTCCATCATGTGAAATTTTTTTTGAGCAAAAATATAATATAAGCAACCTTACCATTGTATATCACTGTAATTATGGTTCGTCTATCGAATGTTTCGTAGAAACTCAAAAATCGACTTGCCTCCTTATTTTTGCCATATCATCGGGGATTGAAAATTGCATTAACTCAATGACTGGACTCCTCTCACTCTCTCAAAAAAAAACCCATGTGTTAGACATCCCTGAAGCATACCACTAACCATTTCACATTCTACATTCATTATCCTACATTATTTCAGTGGATATTCTACTTCTTTTTAAATGTGATGTGAGGAAAAGGTAAAGAAGGAGACATCTTGAAAGATGAGGAGGAAAAGTTTTGCACATGTTTTAATCATGTTTAGCCTCATTTATATTTACTTGTTTTAGCTGACACCTGTCTTTTTTTATTATTACTATTTTCCCTCTAAAGGATAATGTATGACATAGAATGCAGTATTCAAGTAGATCAGACAGAAAAAAATGATTTCTTGGAAACTCACTAGTTCTATTTCTACTTTAAAGTCAATATTCAAAAGTTTATTTTTACATCACATCGCACAATGATCGAGATATTGCTAAAATTAAAAAGACAAACGGAAAAAGAAAATCCATTGAATGTGCTGAGTTTCATTTCATGTATGACCAATTAAACATTGGCCAACCTATATGATTCCCCTTTTTCTAAATGCAAGAAATTGAGCCAAAATATTGCAATAATGTTCAAAATGCTTCTGATTTTTATTAAGATGAAGAGAGCTAGATAAATAAATAAGTAGGTGAAGTAAATGGTAAATTGTAATAAAGAAAAATACAAAAGGTAGGTGGTAAAAAGTCTCGAAACAACATTAAATAAACTATAGGGAAGGACAGGACAGGGGCAAAAAGAGATGTAAATCAAATAGGAGGGAAATATAAATTAAAACTAGATCAAGATACCAGCAGCAACAGCGGCGATAGCGAAACCAGCCAAAGGGCGAGCAAGAGAACCAGCACCATTTTCAGCCTTATCAGAGGAAGCAGCAGCGGAAGCACTGGAAGAGCTACCAGCAGCAGAAGCTCCAGAGGCACCCGACGCAGAGGAAGAAGCGGCCACAGATGAGGAGGCATCAGAAGCAGCAGAAACAGCAGGGCTAGAAGCAGCGCCAGAGGCAGCCGCACTAGCGCTTGACGACACAGCGGATTGAGTAGAGTTGCCGGAGGCAGTGGAGTTGCCTCCTCCTGAGGCTAAAGCGCCGGTTCCCCAAGGAATCTTTTCACCTAAGTAGATATACGATCATATTAGAGATAAGGTAAGTATATATATATTAAATGCAATAATGTTGATCATGATAATGATTTACCAGTAGGTTGGGTAGCATGTTCAGGTTCCGCGAGTACACCATCAGCGCCAGTGATACCGAAACGAGTAGTCCAAGCAGAATCCTTACCTAAAAAAAGAAGACATGAGTATATTCCCAACATACCTTCACAAAGGGAAGAAACATGTTTCCTATATTTCTAGTATGATTTACCGTTGGAGAACATAAAGAAGTAAACAGCAGCGTTAGGCTTGACTTCAGGAGCCGTCCAAGTGAATTTGGAAATCTTGGTGCCATCCAAATTCTACGGGGAAGGGAAGAAAAAAGGTGAGTGAGCTGCCATTTTTGGTTTCATCATTCTATTTTTTTATCAAGCTTACAGAAGCTACGTTGGAGAGGAATACTTGCTGACTGTTGTCGCCTGTCATGAAATCTATCAAGCCAGAAAAGGATCAGTAATTAGAATGAATACAATAACTTTGTATATTATTGTAATCCTTACCAATTTTGAAGTCTTTCCAGCCACTGGCGATGCTTGGGGCGGCGTTATCGTCAGCTATATCAAATAATAATAACGGTTAACAAGGTGGCATCATAGCAATCATATGCTTTGTTTTTTATTGAATTACCCCAGAGAATGTCATATTGTTGACCAGATTTCCAAACGGTACCAGGAGAAGGATAAGAAGGAGCCATGGAAGCATCGGCAACGAACGAAGTGGCGAGTAAAGCGGAAGCAGCAAGAATGAGTTTGTTGAACATTGTATAAGAAGTGAATTAAAACAAAAAAAAAAAAAAAAAAGGGAGGAAGAGGAAGTGAAAAAACAAAAAAGTGCAATTCGAGAGGTCCAATTTATTTTCTCCAACCTGTTCGTGCGACATGAATAAAAAATCCGTAAAAGGAAATACACCAGCCTACTTTGACACTGAGAATAAAATATCAACAAAATTACCAAACTAACAGATAAAAATAAACTATTTTTTGTTCAACCATCGTTTATCACCTTTATTATGAAAACAGTAATATGTAAAATATAAAAATATCGTCTAACTAATAAGAATAAGGGTCCTAATATAATACCTATTACTATAATATCTTTAAACTAAATTCTAATTGGCCTGCTTGATCAATCCTTGCATGTCTACCGATAGGTTAGTATTCATGTTCAAGTACAGTTCATTGATTTGGACACGACACCGTCTACCAGTATCACCATCACCATCACCATCAACATCATCCCCGCCACTAGTTGTCCATGTATTTGAAAATATCCAATAACCATAGGTTGTGATTTGACTGATCTCCAGTATCAAGGTATCCAGACTGCCGGTCATGTAAAGTGCCAATATCAGATGTTCGTCGCGAATATTATGCCCAGACAACGATAACCATTTCGATTGATCCATAGGCAGCCAAGTCATCATATCATTCATAATTCGAGGACACCGATAAATTTCCAACTGAGTAATTGTTGTGTAGTTTCCCCATGCTGCTCCTGCTGTTGCTGTTGACGATCGTGAAAAAACACGACCACGATTTTTGGATCCAGCGTATCCATTCGTATAAAGTGTAATTGCTGTAAAGTCCGTCGGCAGCGTCAAAAAGGAAGAGCATGACAGCGGTGTTGTGGTAAAGGTTCATCGTGGTTAGCCCTACTAAGCTGATGAAGTCACATTCCAACATGAAAGGAAAGTTCTCCAGTGCACCGATCGATAGCATTCGCAGTTGCTTGCAATGACTTGTCATCCGCCGCGTCGTTGTTAGCTTCAAACTAGTGGGATGTCCGAAGGCACTAATACCAAGTTGGGGCACCAGCTAATGAGTTCGTACGCCTTCATGTCCACGCCGTACTTGTTGATAGGGTTCAATCCAGTGGCTCTATAAAATGACCATACAGTATCATCGACCGTGCCGACACAGTGGTATTGTACAATCCAATAAACTTCAGGGATTTTTCTATCAGATAATGTCTAATATAATCGTTAGTACGAATAGAATACGTCTACAATTGTTTTTTGCCGTTTCATTACCTGTACATATGATTACAAACAAAATATGCCCATACTTAGTTGACTCTTATCAGCTCAAACATAAATTTGATGTTGTACCCAGGATCCATCAGTATTAAGTGGCATATAACATGTTGTAATTCATTTGGTAGAGAGGTCACCATAATACACCAAGATTGAAGGAATATAAAAAAAAGAAATGAAAAGAAATAGATGAAAAGGGGTAATAAAAATCACAAGTGCGGAATGTGAATATTTTCTTTTGGCCTCTCTCCGATCTGTAGTGTTGACCATTTACCTGATTTTTTCCATACATAATCGTTTTCATTTCTATGAAAAAAACACAAAGGAAGATTTCAGAAAGCGACTGTATTTCTATATAAAGCACGGATAAATTCATCAGAATAATGGCACAATTTAGTATTGCCGTTGATGCAGTTATTGAGGGTCTCCACTGAAGTTTAGTTTAGTTCGTCTTAGTTTAGATCTACATCTGAATAAAGTATGTCTTGTCCTTTTACTTTTACATCGTCTCGCATACGTGGAAAAAAAAAATTAGGAATGGGGCAATTCCAACAATTGACATGCTCAGTGCTTCACTACTGTATGTACACTGTGCTTCAAAAATAAGAGGAAGTGAAAGAAATTTCGTAAATGGGTTTAAAAAATGGTCGTCATAGGCGCATGAAAAAGACACGAAAGGAGGCATAAGAAACTATATAGCGATGAGCACATAAAAGTATGATGATTGAAGAGCCCTGGAAGGTACTTGATTTACCTCATAAAGTTTCTATTTTTTTGTTTTTTGTAAACGTCTTCCTTGTTGTTGCAACTCCTCGATTCTTGAGCAAAACCCAGCCAAGTTTAAATGCTAAAAACGCCACCCACGTAAATTTGTTCCTTTTCACCTTTGCTATCACATTATGTTGCTAAAAGATTTATTGTCAATCATATATATATATATCCGTAGCATTTTCCATTTCAACCCAATTTTTCTTCTTCTTGCTGAACTGTACCGTACAAACAGGAAATGATGCGCCTAATAAATACAATTTTCACGATTGACACAATCATCCTATCATGTTTGCCCAAAAAACATTCCATCATTTTTTCCCAACTTAAAATGATTACTGTATGTTGGAAACATCAGTTTTGTTAGTACAATCAACAGTTTTTCTAAATACTATACACACCATAGCAATTTTTTTTTTTTTTTTTTTTTTTTTTTTTTTTTTTTTTTCAAAACGTCCAACAGAGTAAGACAGAATATTTATTTTTGATAGAATTGCAGTAAAGAAATAAACAAGAAATCATGAGCATGATATATAAAATGATAATGTGAATACAAAATAAACGAATAATAATAATAATAAATATAGGGTGGAGGTGGGGGGGGGAATCAAATAAAGAATACATAAACTATAAGCTACACAACTATATCCAAGCATCAAGATCAATGACCAGGTTCATCCAATGAAGGAGCATCCGAGAATTCCATGATGTCTCTAATCAGAAGTTTATGCATTTTGTCCTCACCAAACAAACTTGGCATCAAGGCTATAATAAAAAGGTCATTTAGTATCATCAACGCAAACCATCCCAGCCTTCGTTTTGAGTTTAAAATCTCCTTCAGTTGCTTACCTGTGACACAATGAGCATGTTTCATTTTCTTGTATAATCGCATACGCACATCGACTTCATCACGTCTTGAGGGCGGCAATACCTGTCCAAGCATATTGTACATATTGGTCGATTGTTCCATGGGCACCGTGGTATCCTTTTCGCCATGGACAAATAGAATCCTAGGAGCAAAATCGAGCAAGTCTTCTGAATGAGCAAAGAGATCGCCATGCGTTTTGACCAAATCCAATGGTGAATTTTTCCGGTAATGATCCTCTGTCAATCCCATCGCACGACCCATGGCTGAAAGCTTTTCCACCCCTCTTGATGCTTCATGTTCATAGTGTGTCGAGATATCGTATACGCCAGCAAACCTATACACGATAAAGAATGGTGAGTGAACAAATATATCAATAACGATTGTTTTCTCTTTCCTTATTTGTTGTTTGTTGGGTGGTGACTACTTACAATAACAGTCCTTCTACTTGAGGCAAAAAGTTATTTTTCTGATCTACCATATCAACAGGACTATCTAATTTTGTTTTGGAAAGCAACGACGCGTGTTTAGCTTTCTCCACCAAATCAAACAAAACCACCTGAGACGCCAAATGAGCACCTGCACTATGTCCCTAAAAAAGAATCAAATCGATAAGCTATATCTTTTCACATGATCAACCCTCTCCCATCCCACCCTCTCTTACCATCACATAAATCATATCAACATCAATCTCCAGTTCATTTGCATGATGAAAAGTCCACTTGATTGCTTGACGAATATCTTGATACATATTGTCGACCTTGACGGTAGGGTATTTTCTATAATCAGGCACCACCACCACATAACCAAGTTCACGAAGGGTGTTTGCCATCGACGTATAAAGGAATTTCTGACCGGTTGACCAAGATCCGCCATAGATAAAGATGATGACCGGTCGCTTCTGTCTCACTCTATCCTTTTCTTTACCATCAGGATGATAGATGTCCAATAGACACTCTTTGGATACATCCGAGTAGGATACATCACGACTAGTAAAAGCCCAATATAATAATGAGTTTCATATATTGGAAAAGAATGAACTGAATATCTGTATTACCTGACTATTTTTCTGAATTTCTCGGTGCCGACTTGCCAGTAACGCCAATAAAGATACGATATTACCATTGGCATATCCGTGATCCAACCAAATATATGAGTCATTAAGACTACATTGATCTTAATGATACGAGTAGGATTGTAGGGTAAATTGAATTCGACATCAGTTTGAGCTTGAAGAAGATATAATATCCATGCTGATATGTAAAGTGTTGCTAAAGTATTGTCGACATGTAATAAAAAAAATATAAGCTAGTTGATTTCGATATTTCAATATGTACAAAAAGAGCTTCGACTTACATATAGTAAATATAACAAGGGGCAGACATAAAATGGCGCACACAACAAGAGCGGGTAAACAGAATAAAGATACTGATAAGAATAACGTCTTGGAATCAAACCACGCCATGGTCCGTGTCTCTTTTTTTAATTTTTTTTCCCACTGCTGGTGTGTATAAAAAGATGTGTTCGAGTAAACGTGTCAAAAAAAGATAGGAAAGAAAAAGGAAGAAACAAAGGGAGAAAATAAAAAAAAAAATCAGCGGAACCACAAATAAAAACAATAAAAAGGACAGTGTGGGCTACAATCCGTGGCGTGATACAAAAAAGGAATAGATGAAACACGGACGCTGATTTAACCAAAAAAGATGATTGCATAAAGTTTCATCTTGGGACCATGAGAGTATAGTACAGTGAATATGCTTGAGTATAAACTGGGGATGTGAAATGGCGTTTTTTTTTTCAGTGAGGGTAGAGGGCCAGTCGTTCGTTTGTCGACGGGATTTGAAATTTAGCCTGTTTTTTTTTTTTTTTTTTGTTGAATCCCTTCTTTTATTCTTGTACCCATTTTTCGCGCGTTTCCGTCCTTCAATACACATGTTCAAAAAACCAGTAACATCGTTGAAATCCTTCAGTAACTTGCGCTCCTCTGACAGACGACGATTTCAAACCGAAACTTATGATGCGTATCCTGAACTGAAGACAAAATGTACCGAAGAAAACACCCATCTGATGCCTGATACGCTTCAATCCGCCAAGTTCGTCTCCCACATTGAACGACCCGGAGTGATCTACGTAGCTAATGGTAAACCCATCTGGTTTAAGTTGTTGGATCTACCTCCCATTCCCACAGGTAAGTAATTCTTCACTGGTATACACTCCCTGATAACGTCAATATTCTATTTTCTTATTTTTAGTTTATACCTTGTGGCAATATCCTACCATTTTACCTACGCTTTATACTTGGGGACCAGTAGTTCAGAAACTTATGGACGGCGCAGGTAATGCAAGAGCATATATTTGTGGATAATAGCTTGGTGTTATTCACATTTCCTTTGCTTTGTCTTTATATAGATTTGATGATTCCTGGGCTAGTAAATGGTCCTGATGGGTCATTACCTCAAGTTAAGAAAGGCGAGCTCGTAGCTATTACTATTCGTGGATACAAGTAAGAAAATGACGACAGGAATCACTTAGTATACAGTAAATGAACTCTATGGGTTTTTAAACTAGATACCCCTTGGCTGTAGGGACAATGGCCACATCAAGTGCCGATATCAAGGTCCGATCTGGAATGAAAGGGAAAGCCGTGATCATTTTGCATGTATACAATGATTTTTTATGGTCCATGGGTGACAAATCTGATCCTCCTGAATTGAAAGATATCTCGGACGATGAATATGTTGACGAAGACGAAGAGAAGGACGAGGAAGGTGAAGACTCTCAACAGCAACAGCAGCAGCAACTTGAAAACGAACAGATTACCGCAGCATCAGACAATCAACCATCGGAACAACAAGATCATTCAAAACCTTCCACTACTGATACGCCTAGCATGAATTATACAACAACTGGTAAGAATCATATCCAGTACCATTGACGAAAAAATGACTTAATTCCTTTTTTCTTTTATGGAATCCATTCATAGAAATCGATGATTTGTTGAAAGATTCCCTTTATCAAGGTCTATTATTCAAGTTGACACCAGAAAAGACAACCACGGTACTTCCTCTCTCGGTGTCTTCCCTATATACAGCGTATATTTTACCGAGTCGGCCACGAAGAGGTGGATTGGAAGTGGATATTAAAAAGTCAAGTTGGAAAAAGGTGCAAAAGTTCTTAAAAACAATGGAAAAATCTGGTTTATTGAAACTCAAGGAACATCGAGGTGAAACGAATGTGACGTCTATTAACTGGTCTCATCCAAGGTAATGATAATAGCAAAGGAACGATGGGAAATGATATTCATTTTTTTTTTTTTTTTTTTTGCTTGTTGAATCACTACAGTTTACAGGGTGTTTCTCCATACAAAACGGTGGAAAAGATCATGATGGAACAACAACAACAACAACAATTGGCACCAGCAGGATCGATAACATCAACAACTGATCAATCAAACAAAAATATTGATGTCTCGCCGTCATCAGTATCGGGTCAAATCCAAGTCATTGATATATACAAACCTATTGGCTCATCAGCAGTCATTTTTGAAGCCGTCAAACAAGATAAAAATGCCATGTATTCATCTATCGAAGTGCGTCAAGTCCTGTTCGACTATATCAAAATGGAAAACCTGGTGGATCCAAAGAATCAAAAGTAAGAAATTTATTTCAGTGAAAAAAAAAAAAAAAAAAAAAAAAATGGCGAATAACTCTTCATCATTTCTATTGTTAGATTCATTATCATAGATCCTATTTTGACAGATGCCATTCTTAACAAAACGGAATATCAAACAATACATAAACTTGGTCGGGATCAAATCCTACAAAGGTAAATGAATAATAGGGTCACTCATGTTGTTTGTTCGTTTGACAATAAGTTCTCATATTATGACCATATCATGACGATTTTTTTCTCTCCCTTTTTATAGATTACTTCCCAAAATGCAGCCTTTCCATATGGTGACATTACCTGGCAAGGAACCGATTTTGAGAAAAGGTTCACCTAAAACGATCGAAGTGATACAAGAAATTAGACAAGGAAGAAAGACAGTTACCAAACTGACCGGCATGGAATCTTTTGGATTGGAAATTGATGATTTATGCAAAGAACTCACCAAGCTTTGTGCCAGCAGTGCTACTCGTAAGTCCCGTTCATTGGTATGCCGTTAAATTTACTAACCAACTTTCTCTTTTTTCACCTTTAACAGACAGTCAAATCCATGGCACAAGTCCAAAGACGCCTTTATATGAAATCATGGTGCAAGGTCCTCAAATGAAAAACGTATCTGAATTGCTACTACGTAAAGGCGTACCCAAGAAATTTATTTTTGTGAATGACAAGACGGCCAAAAAGGGCAAAGGAAGAAAATAATAGATTAGTGTAATAGTAGTAGCTTTTTTGCTTGTAGTATCGTTTAGTATAGACAATAATTACTTATAATAAAGACAAATTCTTTTATTGGATTTTTTTTGATGGTATACGTAAATATTTGCATGAGGGGTATATTGTATATAGTAGACATATCATCAGGCATAAAAAAAAAACGGACACTTTGTTTTTGTGTGTCGACGTGCATATAATAGTACTGTACATATGATTGTGATCTAGTATTTAACTGTTGAGTACGAAACATAGTGCTGATATAATCTAGATAGAATACGACATTGCATAGATACAGAGTAGCATAAACATAAAATATATATAGTATAATAAAGACACTTTTTATTGCCGAACAAAAAAAAAAAAAAACTAAAAAAAAGGGAGAGGGGACGAATAGACAGGCATATCTAACGATAGTAAGCGAGTGATTGTAAACTAATATAAGTGTGTGCATAGTTGTGCGAGGAAATATAATTGTAAAAGTGTGTGTGTGTAGAGAGGGAATTGGGATATTTACTTCAACAACTCTTCACGTTGAAGCACATCCTTGTCCAATTTGATCAAAATGGTAGTACGTTGAGGGAATCCATCGACAGGTACAGTATGCGCCGTTACCCGCGCAGGCTAAAATATGAAAATCCGTTAGAGCGTCATATCATCCATATTAGCCATATCAGCCATAATAATCCATATTTGTTATTCATCTCTTTACTTACAAATTGATATCCATCCAAACAAGCTTCTACAATACCTGCGATAAAAGCATTGCAGTTCAACTGAGATAGCTCCTTAGGCACCGATATATACCTTGTCAGAATTGGGTCGTTGTCAGAAATCATATCTAGGAAAAAAAGAGATGAGATGGTGCCGTGTTTGTACACTTACTTTGTTAATAAACCTACATTCGTCTTCGTTTTCAGTGCTTTTCTCCAAAGAATCTGCTTGTTTTCCGAACAGAGCTTTCCAGACAACATTATGAATAAAATATAACACCCCAAGGACACGTGTTTCCCGCTTCGCCACTTTTTCCCTCCATGTCAATAGCTCGAGCATACGCGCCCCAATGCGATATCCGAATTCGTTGAGTCTGTTGAGAGAAAAGAGAGAGAGAGAGAGAGAGAGGGGGGGGTAGGTTGAGCTAGATGTTGAAGAATTAAATGGAATGACTTACTTGCGTTCCAAATCTTGAATGCCATTGACACGCTTTTGGGTATATTGAAGCATTTCAGAGAATAAAAAGGACTGCGCACTAAGGCTGACCTACAAATATAAAATAGTAAGCAGTTATGTCTCAATAGTAGTAATACTGACTAGAACGATTTCTTACCTCGGAGCCGCGAGTTTTGTTCAGATTACGATCAAGAATGCTTTTACCCCTAAGTACACGTTGCTCGCCATACATGGATGAGGTGGTTGATGATCTAGGGGCGTTGGTTGTGTCACCCATTTCTTCAAAACTTTTTTCAAGGATGGGGAAAGGAGAGAGTAAGAGAGCAAAAAGATAGCCAAACAGCAAAAAAAAAAAAAAAAAAAAAGAAGACAGCGGGAAATCAAATTATTTGCGTGGTGCGTGGTGTACTTTTTAAAACGCCGCTTTTTTTTTGTCTTTATCGTAAGGCATCAAAAATTCAGGGACCAAGGTACTTAAAATGCCTTTTCTTTGATGAGGCATCATAATGAACATTAATACAATGCTAATATAACATAGCGCCTTGAACCCGAACAATCATGTAAAAAGGAGAATCTGACAACAGTAGAAGAGTCAGCATGTACAGTAATTGTAGAAAGTACTGCACTCCCTTCACAGTAGTAATATAAGCTGTAACGTTTGACAAAGAAATTGAGCACCCGAAAATATCAGTGATTAACTCGATCTTTTAGTATTCTATTTCTCTTCTTCTTCCTCCTCTTCCTTCCCCCTTCCCTTTAAAATAACAAAAAAAGCTATTGGAAGCTTCTTTGCTTCTAAAAGTATATCAACATATCATAAGCTCCAATTCCTTTCTTTTTCATTCACTATATTTTCTTTCTCCCTTCCATTCCCTTTCCTTTATCTCCTCTTTTCTTTTTCATTCATATTCTCTCACTCTCTCACTCTCTCTCATTCTACCTCTTAGGTAACAAAATGAATATACAACCATCGTGTAATATATTAATTTCTTATTTTTATTTTTTCTTTTGGTAACAAGTGGTCTTGTTTTGGATTGAATCGTACACATTTTCGAAACCAAGACATTTTATCACACACTTCGTAAGCGGACAATAAAATTATAAATATTGAGAGCTTTTTTTTTATCTGCTTATCCTTTTCTTTTTTTCCTTTTTTTTTGTGATATACTCCCCCCTCCCACTTCCTCTCCAATTTTTTTTCTCTTTATTATCATATAGCAACAATATACATCGACTTTTGTTTATAGATATCTTTATTAGTTATTTATCTCTCTTCCTGCTCCATTGACATCCGCACACTCACGCTTGCTTCCTTCTTCCTTTTTTGGTGCTGATCAAAGATGACCTTGCTTCCTTCAATAGCTGTTATCGAAACAACCGCAATAGTTGCTGACAGCAAAGCCTCCATGCATTCACTTCAGGTAAAAAGAAAAGTATAACAGAGTCATTTTTTGAAAAGTTTATAGATTATTCAACTGTACCTTTTTTTTTTTTTTTTTGTGTTAGTTGCTTAATGTCATTGTGCAAACGGATTCTTATGTGCTCTCCTTGGTTCGCTATATCCCTGACTTTGTTGAATTTGATCAATTGGTAAGTTTTTCTCCTACGTTCCGCTCCCTCTCATCCCTTTTGGAAATCACATGATAATAATAAAAATGATCCCCTGTATTAACATATTTCTATCGATTAGATAAAATGCCATTATCACAAAGTGAAGATCCCGTTCCCAGTTCTCGATCAACAGAAGCAAATTCGAAAACGCAACACTTCAACAAAAGCTAAACGGCGTAGTAGTCTTCGACAATTATTCACCTCTTTGCATCATCATCACGGCCACCACTCGAAAAAGAAAACAAATGCTGAAAAGGTAGAACGCTATTTACAACAATGTCTATTGGATCCAGTGGTCAGCCAGTCAACTATTGTGCGTGATTTTTTGTCGATTCAACGGGACGAAGATCAAAAACTACCAACGAAAATGTCTGCTTTGGAGGGTATTGATAACAACAATAACAACACGCCTTTGCCCGATTTGAAAATCCCAGTCGTAGCCCCCTTGACGGCGCCAACTTCAACTGCAACACGGTCCGACCATGATGACGACGTGCTCGATGTAAAAATCAACCCAAGCACGGATGGGGAAGAAGATCAGCAACTTACCACTATAACAAATCAAAATCGTCCGCCATCTCCTCAACAACACAATAGCGCTAACCAGGGAATGGATGATGATGATGATGATGATGCTCAACTGGTGCCTCGGTCTCTGTCCGTCAAGGATGACATGGTATCCCTACGTGACCTTTTGCGTGATTCTGTGTCTCCTCCACCTATACCAGTAATGGAATCGCCTCAGCAATTATCACCCCCAACAACTGCCGCTGATTACCAACTTGAAGATGAAGTACTCGTCAGCCAACCCTTCCCTCTTGAATACTTTGATATGATGACCGTTCTCGGAAAAGGTTGTATGGGAAAGGTAATACAAATTAAAGATTACACACATACAATGAAAAACTAGATGCTTTTTCTTAACTCTACCCCACTTTAAAAATAGGTTTTTCTGGTCAAATCTACTGTAAACCATCAACTTTATGCTTTAAAAAGCATTGTCAAGGACTTGGTGATTGAACAACGTGAAATAACGCACACTTTGACCGAACGAGAAATCCTTGCTACATTGGCTGACATTCGACATCCTAACCTGGCCAAACTGTACCTTGCCTTCCAAGACATTCACCGACTCTATTTGGTGACAGATTATTATTGTGGTGGCGATTTGGCAACTCAGATGAGCACATGCATGACATTCTCCAAACAACGTACTCTCTTTTATGCAGCGGAAATGATTGAAGGCATCGGCGAACTTCATCGACTGGGTGTCCTGTATCGTGATTTGAAGCCGGAAAATATTCTTTTGACGAAGGAAGGCCATGTGGTATTGACCGACTTTGGGCTTAGTAAATGGTTGATCGAGTCTGATTGCACCGATACTTTTTGTGGTACCTCTGAATATCTGAGTCCAGGTCAGTTGAAAAAAGAAAAAAAAATTCCGGGGACCTTTATCATCGATGACTGACGACTTTTCTTTCGGTATACATTGACATTAGAAATGCTTACTGGTGAACCTTATTCATTTGGCATTGATCACTGGAGTTACGGTACTATTCTTTACGAAATGTTGGCTGGCATCACTCCTTTTTGGGCCGATAATCATATGGAAATGTATCGCCGTGTATTAGAAGACCCGCTGGAATTTCCTGCACAAGATGAAAATGGGTTACCTGAAATTGATTTTGACACTGCTGATTTTTTGGCGGGGCTTTTGGATCGTGACCCTCGAACTCGACTGGGTGCACAAGGTGTGGATGAAATCAAGTCCCACCCCTATTTTGCTGGTATTTCTTGGGATGATGTCTACCATCAGCGTTTACAACCTCCCTATGTGCCCATCTTGACTTCTCATACCGATTTTGCCAACTTTGATGCCGCCTTTTTGGAAATGTCACCCACACTGACGCCCGTGGGTTCTCAAGTGGACTTGACGCAAGACATGCAGGACGTGTTTGAAGACTATTCTTTCCCTAACCAAGATTTAGCGCCGACCAAGTCAATAACTGTTGTCACAACGCCAACCAAATCACAAACACCAACACCACCAGCAACAAAATCCAACGAGTCTCTGCCGGCCAGCGACCATGATCATCACTATTCGAACGACATGTCTTTGGATGCTCTTGTCCCCAGCGGCAATGACGACAATATGGACTACCAATTACCCCCGCACAACACATTTCAACCAGCTCGCAAACGGGGCAGTGTCAGTATGCTTTCGGACGTAGACAGCTTCCATTTGGATTCACCCTTGATGCAACACGAAGAAGACGAACGTACGATCAAACGAAGGAATACACATGAAGATAATGTAGTTGGTGGAAGCAACAATAATGACGATTACGACCATAAGGACAATGGCAACAACCAGGTGAATGAAAATAGATCGATGGACACGATGCTCTCCAAAAAAATGACCATGACGATGACCACGGATTCTTCTAGTACGAATGCTGCTGATGACGAGATGATGCTTATGCACAAGTCATCCTTGGTTCCTGATATGTTCTTTTTGGATAGCAACAAAGACCATTCAACACACGCTCCTTCTCATTTTGGCACCAAGCAACGGCAGAAACAACAACAGCAACAACAACTTCGAACCGGCTCTGATTTGGATCAACTTGATTTTGGGAATGGTGAATTGGATCTTCGATTTTCTATTCAGGTTAACGAAAAACAAGCTGGATTTGCCACCAATCAGACTACACCTGTCAACAAACATTCGAAGAAACAGAAGTACTCGACTCGCCGCCTATTATCGCCCTTCATTCGGTTTTAAACTACAGTCATGCCTTTTTTTTCCCTTCCCTAGATAGAATCTTCTCTCTATTTTTTTTTCTTCTTTTTTGCTCGAGCCTTTTAACCTTTTATTCTCATCATTATTCCCTCTTTATTTTAGCTTTTTGTTATGTTTTTTTTTTTTTTTGTTATCCATTCCATTCATTATCCCCTTACACCTTAGTTTTTATGCTTCACACTATTCACTCTTTTTTTTTTTTTTTGACAATTTTACCCTTTACTTCTACTTCTCATACTTTTTTTCCTACTTGTCTGTGTCCTTTCATAATTACATCAATAAAGAAACACGTACCAATACAATACATTGACTCTTTAGCATTTGTGAAAATATCCTTAGTCATGACTTTTTAAGGCAGCGGGATTCCAAATATTGTGGGGAAGGTATATAATATATCACTCAAAACCTATTTCTTTTGCTCTTTCTTTTTTATTAATTCCTTTTTTTAATATTCTCACACAATCATCATGTCTCCTCCTGCTAACACTGCTAACGATCGCGTTGCTCAACTCGCTTCTCACTTATCAAGCGTCGGTTCTTCATTGAAAGACAAAATTTGTATTGTCACTGGTGCTGGATCTTTACTCGGTATTGGGTAAGCATAACTGTCCATGGTTTTTTCTTCTTCTTTTCTCTATGTGTATTAATTTTTTTTTTCCATCTAGTCGAGCAACCGTGTATGCATTAGCCAAACGTGGACCCAAGGCTATTTATGTGACTGATCTCTATGATACCAATTTGGGTGACTTGGCTCAAGAAATTCGCAAGCTTGGTATTGATTGTATTCCCAAAGCTGTCGACGCCGGTTCGGAAACAGCTATCAAAGAACTCGTCAACGATGCTATGGCTGCTTATGGACGCTTGGATGTGTTTTTCGCTAATGCTGGTGTGGCCACTGGCTCTCGATTGCACGATGAAGATGAAAAGTCATTCATGTTTATGATGCGGGTCAATGCTCTCAGGTAAGTAAAATAACAGTGACATGGCGTTGTGAAAGGGACTAATAGACTCACATATGGTATGACGATGCTATTTATCGATCTAGTGCTTTCCTTGGTATCAAGTATGCTAGTCTGGCTATGAAGGAAACTGGAAAGGGTGGAAAGGAAAAATCAGGTGGATCTATCATTTGCACTGCTTCAGGTAAATAAATAAAATCAGAAGTATCGATTCGTGTATCTAAATATGTGTGCGTCTACTCGTTTTTTTTTTTAATGTCATAGTTGCTGGTATCCGATCCGGTGCAGGCTCACCCGAATATTCCGCTAGTAAAGCTGCGTAAGTGGCGGAGGGACTGTGGCGAAAAAACATAGGAAATTAATATAAAGTGTCTTTTTTGGATGGTAGCGTTATCAATTTGTGTCAAACTGGTGCTTCTCAATTAGCTGGTACCGATATCCGTGTCAATGCTATCTGTCCTGTAAGTAACAGGGGGGGGGTCTTTTGTAGCGTAAATTCTATAATAACATTGCCAATACCATTATTTTATTAATAGGGATTGATTGAAACTGGAATGACAAAGACCACCTTTGATTTTGCCCGTGAACGTGGTTCTACTCACAAGATTGGCCAATTGAATCCCACCAAGCGTTATGGTATTGCTGCTGAGGTAGGTCAATGTCATAGAGATAGAGATGACGGAGTTGCAAAACTAAAACTATTCTTTTATTTTATAGATTGCTGCTGTTGTTGCGTTTGTGGCCAGTGAAGAAGCTTCCTATGTTAATGGTCAAGCTCTTGCTGTTGATGGTGGTCTGTCGTCCTCTCACCCTATTGTTCCTGGCAAATTCCATTAAGATAGTTTTACCCCAACCCATCCCAATGTAGTTTATTAGTATTATCTTGCCTTGTTTTCCTATATACATGTCTTCTGCGTTATTAGCTACTATCCAACAAAACAATAAAAAACATGTTTTTATTTTGTCTCCTATTTTTTTGTGTGTATGTGTGTATGTGTGATGTAACTATATATGTTTCATGAATCTCTGCTGGTATTTTTATTTTTCACGGCAATAAAACTTCTGCATAGCGATATGTATGTTCTACCATCAGAAAATTATTGTGCATTTATTAAAATTATCAATCAGCCAGGGATGTTTGAAATGTTGATGGTAATTCACGAATAACAGGTAATGCTGCCCTGAAAATTCATGCCACCAAGTTCAAAGTCCGCGTCCTCAATCTAGTTTTTCCTTATCAAGGTGTATATACCTGAATATAAATGGTCTCACTATCTCATGACCATTGAAGGCAATGTATAGTTTATGTACATATACGATATCACTAACTTCTGGGATAAATCATCTCACTATGCGATATCGTTTGCACTGTTCAAATGGGTATGTTCAGCAGGATGTAGTGAAACCTTAATTGTTGCAGTTTATTATATTCAATCAAAGCACTCTTACACTTAGGGAAAATTGATCTGCTGCATTTGGTGCCAGTAAAAGTTATTGAAGTACGGTTTTGAATGAAATTAACACTCTTCACCATTTTGCACTTTAATATATATGCAACATTGAAGGACTTCTTTTTCGATTATGCCGCCCGCAAAATAAATGCGAAAAAAAAGACGACCGGGATATATACGATATGTTCAGCCCGGCACTGGCTACGTTATCAGCACAGCCTAGTTTAATAATATGATGGTAGAACTATAATACAACCACTTTTCATAACAAGTGGTCAGAATTGTCAACCAGTCTCTGAGTCTCTGAGGGGTGGGGTACTATATAAAGGAAAATAGTGCACACTGCTCAATATCGAGAAAATAATTATCGTAAGTGAATTAAAAAACAAATGTTAAACAGGGCTCTAACAAAATAGCATCAATAACGATATTGTCTATTATAAGATATATTTTAGGTTGGCTAATAAGAACACATTTTGGTAAATACTAAAACTGAAAACAAGGGACTAAATATTTGAGGAAGTATCAGGGAGACTGATGTGAGATTTGATGAAAAGTAAATGGTAATGTAAAGGGATGATTGTAAAATGAGAGTTAATATATTATATAGGGCATGGGCAAAGGAAAAGGTGTATCTGTTAATGAAGTACAACAGCGGCCAACGCTAATCAAATGGGGTGTAGATTGTAAAAGTGGGATTCATTGTAGAATGTATGAAAGAGACTTATGGACCATTTTTTATTATTATTTATTAAAGCATATAAAAAGAGACATATTTTATTCAGATGTCAATACAATCTATGGGCAGCTAAGTCTAAACTAAGCTAATGAAGGGTCTAAAAAGCAAACTAATGGGTGGTACTAAATCCTGAATCCAAAATGAAAGGATTTCCCCATGCATCTTGTAATCCCTTAGCTGAAAACCGTTCTAAACTAGTCCTGACATTAATCTAAGATCATCATAATCCCCAAAAAAGTTAAAATGATGAGGGAAAAAAGAAGAAGCAAGAAAGGATGAGGGAAAAATAATTGGCAAAGAAAAATAAAACATCCATGTGAGCGGGAATTGGATATATATCCTCTTGGTGGGGTGGCGATTTTAAATCCCGTCTGCCGTGATTTTTGCGATTTTAGTTTGAGGAGGATTTGGTGGGTACCCCTGTTTTTTCCTTTTTCTACAACAATCAAACGATACAATATCAACATGCTGGTTCTATTATCGTGACAACCACCATTAAAAAAATGGCAGCATGGTAGTTCTCTTATAATTATGTGTTTGGACTCATCAAGGACAGACTCAGCCTAGTTCAGTCTGTCGCCCAGCCAGCGTATCCTCTTTGATTGAACTATTTTATCTGACGTTAAGTTTATTCTACAGCAAGATACCCTCATCCCCACACACTCATCTTATGCGTCATAGTATCAGTATTAGACCAGTTTAATTTAGTTATCATAGTTTGTATTTACATGAGAATAAACTATGCTTTTGTATTTTTGTTTTTCCTGTACATCATCTCTCATATGTTTAGTTTGTCTTATCGAATGGATATACCCTCACTGTAAAGTACTTGCGTGTATAAAATAAAAAGCTGATGCAAGTATGTGCACAAAGGCGGACTTGGAATGTTGCCACTTCCACTGCAGTTTTTCAAGTTTCAATTGAGACGAAGTGCAATTTTTTATGGACGATGGAAACTGAAAATTAAGGCTACTTTACATATTTTGTAACGCCCGTTATTATTTATTTCTTGCTCATCCCAATTTATTTTTAATTTATCTTACCTTCTTCTCAATTTGAAGTTAATAAACTGTAAACATTCATCTCCGTTTATTGTACTGACTTTTCAAATATAGGCATAAGTGTGGTTCTTGATCGCGACGGATGCATGAAAACAGGGCACTCAGCCAAGAGGATCAATATCAAACGCTCAAACCGCTTTTATAGCAGTAAAACTCCCACCTTTGTTCCTTCTAACCTTAGAAATAGTATGATATGACGGGGATAAACCTTTTATTCTCTAGTAAAATAAATCTCTAATTTTGGTATATATGATAAAAGAAAGGATAACTGCGGTTACCCATGTTGTGTGCATGGGATTCCGTCATTGATAATAATAGGTAACTTCTTTTTGTATTTCTTGTTCATTAACCCCATCTGCCTAATTTTTTGTTTTGTTTTGATCTCACGGTCTAATCATACCATATCATAAAAAAAAGTACTGTAAAAAAAGTTCAATTTATTTCATTTCAAAATAGACAAGCAATAACTATGACTACAATCATAAAATGATCTAAACTACGCTACTGATACTAAAGTAAAAGGAGACCATATCAAAGACATCGTGAATATATATTGAACATTAATCAGACCATGATTCACCACCAAGTAAGCTTGATTCTGTTGATATAATACTACCAGGCGTGGACGGATAACGGTCTTGTTCAGAAGGTGTTATATTTACTTCATCAACGTTTTCTTTATCGTCCATCGAATCATCACTTTGTTCCTTGACGGTATTCATATTTTCATCGCTATCTCCACTGCTATCAGTTTCATCGTCGTCAATTCCCAAGTTGGTTTTCATTTTGTGCTCCATAAAGGGCTTCCGTGGCGTTGGTGTTGTCATTGCTTTTGGTAAAGTCAGTTTAAGCGGGTATAGTTTTCCCTAGAAAATATCCGGCGAGTTTGAAAAAAAAAATCTGCATGAGCCATGGAAACCATATAAAAGCACTTCTTCGTATTACTTACAGGTAATAAATGAATCCACTGACCATTGAAGGCTTCTACTTCCTGACCTTCTTCCTGGCCTTGTTCGTTGAGTTTCCTGGGCAGTATGGCATTATCTAACGTACAAAGGTTTCTTGACATCTGCCAAAAAAAAAAAAAAAAAAAAAAAAAAAAAAAGAGAAAGAGAAAGAAACCGAGTTTGTTAGTTTCTAGTTGCTTAATTAGTAGTTTTCTTTTATCATGTGCAGCTTACAGCCTTGACAAAGCAGCGTTGGTCACTGAGCAGAGTGATTTGCACTAATAAAAAGTTGAGCACCAATGAGAATGACTAGCGTTCTGTTTAGAACAAAAAACTTACCATGAGAGCGACTAAGTCGTTGATCTTGTTTATTCACTTGCAGTCTTCCAATTACAAGAGGTTTGTCAGCTATCAAAATGTACGCCTTACTGTTAGTTTCATCATATATACTTCCCATAAAAAAGCAGTGTTCAGGCGGTCAGTAGGAAAAGAACAACTTAAAGCGGTGTCTGAAATTTTGAAAATCAAAGATTGACAATTGAGATGAAGTGACACCTGTAGAATTTTTCAGACACTGTGAAGTAAAATTTAGACGTGGGGCTATTTATCCTCGTCCCAATTTTATTTGTACTGCGTCTCAATTTATTTGTATTCGTCTTAATCTGAAGTTGATCCTCCCCTTTTTCGTTTTCGCTTTTTTTTTTTTTTTTTTTTTTCGCTCTTTCTCTCACCTGTTCTTTTTATTTTATTTTTATGCTGTGATTTTCCATTTATCGTCATTCTTCTTACTTTCTATTCTTTTCATCATTAATTTTTTTGGATCTTCTCTATTCATATATTCGACCTCCCTCTTATAAACGCAAAAAGATGACTCTTCAAGTGGACGACGCATTGGCCTACTTGTTTATTTCATGGTACTTCTTTATGGTCATTCTTAGTATACTTGGACAATCTGTTACGTAAGTAGTTTATACATCACGGAAAGAATGGAATCAACTATTGATAAGAGAGCGTGAAAAAACAGGGCGTAATGTTTAACACATCGGATCCAACCTCATTCAGTCAGTTAATAACCAACTTCATTCTCATATATATATATTATAGACAACTAAGATACAACAAGAAACCAAAGCCGAAGTCATCTAGTCTTCCAGCCTCTCGTGCACCAGGTGTTTCCATCTTGCGTCCCATGAAAGGTTTGGATCTTGAACTTGAAGCCAATCTTCGATCTTCTTTTCAACAAAATTACCCCAAGTTTGAACTGATATTTTCGGTGGCCTCCGCTGATGATCCTTCTATTCCAGTAGTGCAGCGTTTGATCAATGAATATAACAAGGTGGACAGCAGATTAATTATCGGTAAGAAAAAAACGTGACAGAGTGGTACCTGTGGAAGAAATTGCGCTGATACGTGTTGTTTCACATCCATATATATCGACAGGGGAACAAATCGTGGGCATCAATCCGAAAATAAACAACATGGTGACGTCTTATGATACGGCAAAGTACGATATTATCTGGATCCTGGATTCAAATGTACATGTGGATGAAAACACGCTTGGACGATCGGTGGACGAATTACAGAAACCGGGAATTGGGCTTGTTCATCATCTTCCTATCGCTACACAACCATCGAGCTACGCAGCGCGAGTGGAACAGGTGTTTTTGAATACGAACCATGCCAAAATGTATCTAGCCATCAATGCAGTGGGTATCGCTTCATGTGTCATGGGAAAATCTAACCTGTATCGACGATCTGACTTGGACAAGGCTGGGGGACTTATGGCGTTTGGCAAGTATATGGCGGAAGATAACATTGTTGGGGAAGCACTCTGGGCACAAGGATTACGCCACGCAATGTCAGCAGATATGGCTTGTCAAGTACTGGGCAAAATAACCCCAAAGGAATATTGTGGGCGTCGGGCGAGATGGGTGCGGTTACGGAAATACATTGTGACAGCTGCAACCTTGACAGAACCTTTTACAGAGTCAATTGTATGTGGACTGATGGGAGCGTGGGCTGCACATCACCTTTGGCCATTGTCATTTACTTCAATAGCATATTTTTTCGGCGTCCACTGGATGGCTTGGTGTATGAATGACTATTGGATATATCGGACTTTGTTAGATGCATCTACTTCTCCTTCCTCTTCTTTTTCTTCGTCAGCTGCTGTTAGTGGCGGTGATGGAAACTCTTATTATCGGACGTCATCGAAAAAGAATCCTTCGTATTATTGGCCTGATTTTCTACGTGCCTGGGTAGCCCGGGAAGTGCTGGCTCTCCCTTTGTATCTTTATGCCATGGTGGGAACTGAAATCTCCTGGCGACATCAAAAGTATCGTTGCTTATCAGATGGAACAGCCATAGCTATCTAGTTTGTTTATGAATATGATAGTGTTACATATATATATATTCAATTAGACTTAGTTAAATTAGTAGTAGTCGTAGTAGTCGTAGTAGTA
Organism: Absidia repens; assembly: GCA_002105175.1. Classification (NCBI taxonomy): domain Eukaryota; kingdom Fungi; phylum Mucoromycota; class Mucoromycetes; order Mucorales; family Cunninghamellaceae; genus Absidia; species Absidia repens. The sequence continues at coordinate 494,856 of MCGE01000023.1, read as the reverse complement.
TAGTATAGTATAGTATAGTATAATATTATAGTATTTCATTATTTCATTTATATTTTATTTATTCATTAACCGAATAAAGCAATTATGTTTAGCGCTGATATTTGTTGACAATCGTCTTCTTTTTTAATGAACAATGTGTTATTGAACACTGGGTTTGTTTCACAATGAAAAATTGATAGCTACGTATGAGAAGGCATGGTATTTTAATTCATTCGGGTTAGAATTGTGCAATAAGATGGACTTGACCATGGGATGTTAAACCTATTCGGATAAAAAATTAAGTGACTGGATGGATGGTGTTCAGGGCTAGTGTGAGACGGTAACAGTTGTGTATATACGTCGAAGAGAATTAGAAACCAAGTATGAAAAATAATTCCTTCCCCTTATATACTTTTTTCTTTTTGTTTTTTGACCAAATGTGTGAAAAACATCATCGAACTGCCAGTTGCCATCGTCTTATCCTTCAGAGACCCCCCCTCTAAATTTATACAAGAATATGCATTTTTGTGAAACTCTCTCATGTAGGGAATATATCCCGTTTATTTATTTGTAAGAATGAACATAACAAATGACAAACTATGTAGTTCAAGTAAAGAAAGTAAACTATTCTACGGTGAATGGCAAACCTATTCTACGGTGAGGGAGGAGGACTAAACTAATTCGCGTTTCCTCTGAGCCCAGAGCCTTCGTGGGAAGAGAAGCAGTCTTCTGATGGTGGTGAATACTCTAATAAGAAGAAAACTACCATATTGTGGTTGTGTGATAAAAATAAGAGAGAGAAAAGAAAACGTGAAAGTTACGTTTATTGTATCCAAGTTAGTTGACTAAAAAAAAATCACAAGAACAGTTTCAAATCCCGGCCACGTGAAGTTCTATTTTTCCCCGTATTTTTTATTTTTCCCACCCTCTCTTTTTGTTTCCATTTTTTTTTTTTTTTTTTTGTCCTTCAATTTTTCTTTGCCATTCAATCTCTATGGTGTTAAATTGGACTTAGATTAGTGTTGGGACTAGTTTAGAAGGGGTTTCAGCACAGGGATTACAACATGCATGGGGAAACCCTTCCATTTTGGAACCAAGATTCAAGACAACCATTAACTGGATTTCCGAATCTTTCATTAGCTTAGTTTTAGTTTATCCACACTTTGTATCTACATCTGAATAAAATATGTCTCATTATACATAATTTAATTAAATATGTCCCTGTCGTCTCCCCATGTCTTGTGCAATAGATCCTTTTTCTATTACCATCGTCCCTTTTTCGCTAGTATTAACCATTCTTTAAATCCCATGATTGTCTTCCCCATCCTTACATTATATTCTTGTCAAAATAAATTCCGTTCTTCTAGTTTAATATGTACCATATGGCTTCAAATAAAATATAAAATTTATTACCATCCTCCGACCTTTATATAATGAGTGAAGCTATTTTTTGTGGCTATTTTGTAAATACGCTACCAGAGCCTACTTTCTAGCCCACTCACTATGACTATTTTTCCAATTCCAGAGCCAGAATGCCTGCTCGGCAGGTCCAAGTCACTTACATAAGGAGTGTCCCTTATTGTAGTCAATTTGTCATATAAATTAACCAAGACAATGCTACAAGCGTAGTCTTCCCCAAAAATATTATGATCTCCACTAGACCGGACATATTGTATATATCCAGTCCATTATTTTCCTTACACATTGTATAATAATAAAGCAGACATAGAACTCAAACAAAAATCAGGTGGGTACCAAAGGTTTTCCCACCATAGTGGAAGGATAAAGACCGCTCTTCCCATAACATCAAAATACCCACTCCAACCTTTACCCCTAATTACCCCTAAATACAGGCGGGGGCCTCTTTTTGTTGGGTTTTAAGAGTGATATGCCCCGAGCCTTATCCCGTTCATACAAGACTTGTTCTGAGGCTGAGCTCGCCCAAGACAACGGTCCTCTCTTCCCTTTACACCCTTCAAAAAAAAAAAAAGAGCAATTCATTCATCTTCAGCACTAGGGCTGCATACTTTATATTTGTTAACAAACTGTAAAATCGATACCAGGATAAGCGTCTAATTCCTTTTTTTTTCCTATTATACCCGCAACCCAAATCATATACAGCATTGATATCACCACTCTTGATATAGCAAATTCATAAATAACTGCCCTACACAGTACTTCAATTTTATTGCACTAACATATAACACAAGTCCAAACTAACCGCATAAATTAAAGCCGACATTGTCATTCCAATGAATTGCACCACCGAGACAAGCGTAGCTCATCTTGCGAATCTATAGTCCACCACATATCAAGAGTCATTGAGACGAGTCATGTATCCATTTATCCCATCCTATCACAGCATCATACCATCCAATGTATATAAAAACATTCCCAAGCAACCATCATACAAGTCATTTTTCCCTCCCAACACATGTGAAAATTGCTCCATCCCCTGACAGTCAATCAAAATAAAAAATGTAATATAAAGTCTAAAGATTGAGATTTTTATTGATGTAATTGTTGATATTCTTTTTCTTTTTTCGATTCTACAGACACCCGTAAAAAGCCTTGAACTTTGTCAACAGCCTCAAAACATAAATCATGACAAGCAAAGTACTATCAATAAAATGAAACATAAGAGCCATATTAAGCAATGAACAATCAATAAGTCTGAAAAAAATCGTATTTATTAATGCTTACCTGTTGTTCACTGAATTGGCCAATGGAATTTGACAAGAGAATATGAGGTTTAGTGCTGGTGCCATCAAATGCAAAAGTGTGACATGACGATGTATTCTATAACAGTAGTTAAGCAAAATGTTAGATCCATATTGGTGATTTCAATTCAGATATCCCTACTCAAACTTACCTCCAGTTCCTTTGATGTTGGATCTACTATAATATCGTCTGTTGCTTTATCCACAGCACAAGTCACTGAAGAAGGCAAGTATTTCATGGGAAGTCCTGCATCCAATAGAGCCAATGCAATTCCATTGATCGCAGCAGAAAGGACCTAAAAAAATATCAAGCATTGATTAATCATAAGCACTGTGTTTTCTTCACACGCAGGCGGAAAGGCGGGAGGGGGTTTCTACTTTACCGATCCGTCGTCCTTTTCAATCTGTACTACAATTTCGATTAAAGTGCGAGGCATCATGCCGGAGAGAATGATAGGCTCAAAGGTAGTTCGTAATGTGCTTTCCATGAGTTTTTCATTCGTTTGAGCGTAACCAGTAGCAGGGCGGACAACGACTTCTACAGTGGCTTCGTCCAATTTTTCGTCTCTGAGTGAAACATCCATAGGTCCACATACTGATACCATGACAGAGGTCTCGCCTAGATTACATTCACCCCGCAACAGCAGCAAGCACAATCAGAATAATAATAAATATAAAGAAGAGTGTGAGTATCAAGATCATAAAACTAACACGGTACACACCTTAACGTTGTTTATTGTTCACTACTTACCAAAGCTAAATTTCGCTGATCCATCGGCACGATTCAGGATATTCTGTGACGTTGATAAAGGACGAATTTCTTTGTTATCTGATCGTTGATCCAAGCGGGTTGACATAATGGTGAAGGTAGATAGAAGGTATGGCTTTTATTGAAAAAAATAAAAATAAATATAGAAATAAGGGGAGAGGGAATCAAATTTGGATAAAAAATATAAAATGATAAAATATAAAAAAAAAAGGCAGATCGGGGTTAGAACAAACTAAGAGCAGAGGAATCGAATCATGCCACAGTCACACCAGTGGTACCTGAGGATGGTAAAATAGAGGACGCACCATTACTGGGAGTAAAGACCGTAGGGGATGGAGCAGGCTTGCCTTTCTTCTGCATTTGGATGATGATAAACATAGTAGACGATTCCTTCGCAAATAAAGATCCATTGTCATTGGTGTCCATGACGTCAAAAGAAGGTCGCCAGTCAGAGAAGTATTTAGTGAAACTGTCAATCAGATCATGCTCTTCAGTTGGATTCCAGCAGTTTCCAACAATATCACGGAGCTTCACCACCAGTTGGCATAGATCATTGTGTACTCGGCGACCCATAGGAAGTTCAACCACAGGGATTTCTCGAAGACAATACATCATGAAGTTGAGAGAGGCATAAGCTTTCCATTTGTGCACTGTGTGTTCAGCCGAATAGGTCGCGATGTACTATTAATAAAAAGGAGAATAAAAAGCAATGAGATAAATGCCATAAATATGAAATACATACACACATGCAATTATAGTACCTTATGGATTTCCAAACAGTTAACAAAGTGACTGAAGAACCATCGGAATTGACAATCGTTTTGCGCAGTGAGCCATTTTTCAAAGACCAACGACATTGCATCCGCAGCTTGTCGGCAAAAGTGAACTGCCATGTTCGCAGGGAATGGAGTCACCGGTTTTTCTTCGTTTCGAAGTGGTAAGAAGCGATCGAACAGCACCAACCAGTTCATAGCATGTTCCAAAAGGAGGATAGACTTCGCGCGTAAGGCCCAGCCAATGCTTGTGTTGTCTTTCAAATACGCCTCCAACTTGAGTTTATCATCCAAATGTTCATAATAACGTCGAAGCATCCGCATTTGTTGAGTAATCATCGAGAGAACAGCTTTGTCATCATCCCATCCTTGGAAAGAGGCAAGTGTATTTTCAAGTTGCACACGGATATGTCGAACTTCTACCAAATAGCGCAAGCATTTTGTGTGATAGATATCTTCATCGTCTTCTTCAATAGCCAATGCAGTGGATGGCGATGACAATGATGGTGATACAGATGCTGACGATTGTGTATGTGTCTGTATTGTTGACGATGAAGTTGAGAGCATTTCCTCGTTGGTGTATTCTTTCAAAGAGCACGGCTTGTCAATGGTGATATCTTCCAATTTGATCGTGGGTCGTCCTTCTTGCAACAGGGGCATCTGTGTATCAAACAGCCAAATGGACCAAAAGATGCGCTTGGCAGCTTCCTTTTCCAAAGGGGTCTTGAATTGCTTGTACCCATCAGGGCAGTGGAGTTCCAGAGTAAATACTTTGGTAATCATAACACCAAGATTCACATAAGCTTGACTAAAGTTCCCATCATCCAACAGTTTTGCGGTTTTGAGAAGGTTCCAATAAAGATTGGCCAGGCTGCATTCAGCAAAGCGTGGTTGAGGTGGAAAATGGGTAAGTTCATCAACATTGGTGCCAAGATAATGGGAAAGATCTTTCGAAGTCAAATTGGATATGCTGGTCAAATCGTTCATACCAGGTCCACTCACCGAACCGCTATTGGGAGAGTCAAAAGAAGCCAAAGTGGAAGATGTAAATAAACCTTGAGGATTGTGAATGCATGAGTTGAGTGAGAGAGTGCAGCATGCAGAAGTATGGAGCATGGACAGTTGAGGATGACCAGCAAATTGAGAAAGTAACCGAGGAGACATGATGGCAGTAAAGAGAGATGGACAAGTGGCGATAGCGTTGGACAAGACATGAATGGATGGATTAGTATAAGCTGCGACATAGCTTTCCAAAGTTACTCTCTTGGTTTTTCGAGGTTTGATGGAAGATGATGATTTCGCATTAGTAGCAGTTGAGAGTACGGTATTAGTGGCGGATGTTGATGTTGATGTTGATGTTGATGTAGATGCTGAAGATAAGGATAAGTAACCCCTGCTGGAAGGAGATGACGATGCCGAGGAAGTTGAAGACGATGATAAGGGAGGTTGTGAGCTTGATCGAGACTGACCAGGAACATAAACTTCACTAAGTGCATTGGGAACCAAGGCTGCCAGCTGAGAAGTGGTTTCAATATTGGTATTGATTTGTTTTTGGCCACCAGGAGACATAGTAACTTCCCAGCCGTAACCAAGAGCAAGACGAGCAACATCATCGTAGATTGGCTATTGTATTCCAAAATAAATAGAAATGAAAATAAGTTTTGTTTGTCCATACGAATTCAAAATAACATACTGGATTCTTGCACTTACTTCTTTTTGTAACTTCGTCAGTAATACTTCCACCCTTTTGGAGATATCGTCAATTTCAGTATACATGTCGTCTCGTTTTTGTCGGTCAGAAATGTGATCATAACGAATACCGCGATGGGAGTAGCTACAGTCAGCATTGGTCTTGACACAGTTGCTACACTTGGGCCTTTGTTCATCACATTTTACATGGCGACGTCGGCACCTAATAAATAATCAAACAATAAAAGATGAGTTGGGAGTATACTCTTAAATAAACAAGAGGAGTCAAAATATTGCTTACTCGTTACACTTCTTCGATTCCCTACTAGACCTTTGTGGAGCGTCTATTTCAGCTGTGGTATCGTTGGAGTCTTTTAATGGACGTTTAGATGGCATGTAAAAACAACGTATGTCGGTTGGGTAAAAAACAAAAATTAAATGAAAAGAAAAAGGGAGGGCCAGTGTGGAGGCAAATATCTGGGTTTTAAACATTAAGGTGCACAAGAAAATACAACTTTCGAAGTTGATTTAACGTTTTACAAATTCCCTATTTTCATTTCTGTTATTAATTTCATTTTTCTCGTATTATTCCACCACGATATGAGTTCACAGCAACGCCTCACTAAGAAAAGAAGAAGACAATGTGAAACTTGTATTCAGTAAGTTGGATAAAAATTATGTAGATAGCATCCACAAATAATATTCTTACTATTCTTCTGGATTTATCTAGATGCAGGTCCTCGAGAAAACAATGCGATAAAGGCAACCCATGTCGAAACTGTGCGGAAAATAATCGCAAATGTCTCTATGCGAAGGAATTCCCTTACAGCAATCTCTCACAAGAACAACAAGCCATCATTCTTGAACAACTGCTATACGAAACCAAAGGAAAATACGCTCAACTCAAGAAGTACTTCAAGAAATCAGACCTTACCGAACAACAAACACCAGCAAACAGCAAAAGACAACTCGAACGCTACACTGTGGGAGAAGTGGACATGTACAGTATATTGCAACAACAGCTGGGGACAAGATTTGGCAAGATCTCTTCACAAAGTCCATCTGATTGGCAACTGCAAGACCGTGTTTTTCAATCTATGTATGAACGGAACTCATCGTTACTGACTCTCATCGATGGTTTGGATAAGAAAACGGTATCCACTTTCTTACGACCCTTGGAATCAAACGAATTTCCTATTGATATTGCCCGTGCATTAATATCGGTGGAAGAAGTGGATATGCTGATTGCTATGTACAACGACTGTTTCTCCTTCTCATCTTTGCCTGATTTTATTACCCCTCATCTCGACGAAAATGGCGATTATGATTTACTCCTAGGATCAGTCATGACTTTGATGCTCTCCCATGCTGTTAATTTACATTCTATGAAGGTGGACAACCATGACCATCTTTCGCATGCCTTTTATCACTACACCAGGGACCTTTTGTCGACAAGAATGGCAACATTACACCAACCTGATATCATGTGTTTACATACAACATTCAATTTGATGTTATACGAAAGCGAAAATGGATACTTGGATGAAGCAAAACTGTCGCGACAATCAATGGCTGTTATGATCGATTGTTTACACAACCAATATACAACAATGTCGGTCTGGCAACAAGGACTCCTTCGGCATCTCTTCTGGGCGATATACAACGCAGACGCTTCAACACAGAACCTTGAAATGCAAACTCATGTCATTAACAGCTCATATATGCAAATGGGAAGACAACAACCATCGGAATATTGCGCTCAACCCCTGGATCGACTGAAGGAAGAATACATTTACTACCAGTGCCGTCTCACTGCTATCATCCACCATATTGATACTATTTGTTACCAACATACACCAACAATGTCGACATATACAATAGCATCACCATCAACAGAGGATCCTTCTACGACAAATCCCCCCTTATCAGCACCTCCTGCGCTAGGAACCACATTATCTTCACCATTACCACAACAACGATCCATCAATCGTGATTTTACGTCTACTACAAATATGATTCGTGGTGAGGATATCAAAATGCTGGAAAACGAACTATGGGATTTATACCATGAACTACCAGATTGGGTAACGGATGGTCAGCCTTTGGAATCGGTGCAGTTATCAAACTTGGATGGTTACTGTGGTGACAAATCATCGACTCGGCCAAGCATAGATCCATGCGTGCACAACCGCGCCCACCCTGTATGCAAACGAACACTGGAAGATGTTTGGATGCGGAGACTACGATACCATTTTCTTTCCGAGTGGCATGGCACCTTTTTATATCTCCACCAAATCTGTTTACCGCCACCAAATGGTGACATTATGCAACTCTCCTTTATGCGGTGCTTGGAACATGGCCAACGTATGGTGGATATCCTGACACAATGGGCGAATGATGGCGACTTCTTTGATTGTTATTGCTATCCTGCACCACGATCCTTGGTGATGGCGTCCAATATCTATACATACTTCTTGCAATCCAACTTACAAGATATTCGACACAAGGGTCATGAACTCTTACTCCAACTCTTCACTGTCATCCAGCGAACCAACATCTATCACCTTTATAAGGATACCCCGTTTATTCTCGGCATCCAAGATACGTTTGATCAGATTCGTCAAAACTATGTTCAGCAGACAACAACACCACCTTCAGCACCATCGTCATCAACATCAACCTCGTCACACAACGGCTTTGTGGTGTCTACTCCTGTGATGAATTTGGGTCACCATCGTCCTCAAGGAGCAACTAGGACCTTTGATGGGAATCTCACTTCTGATGGAAAGAGTGGCGGCAACAGTGACAATCTTTATGTCTACCCTGCAGCGGCTTCTTAGATTGTTATTTACTTGATACCCTTCCATTTTTCCCACATACCTTTACATGATAGTTTACTTGTTTTGTTTTATTCATGTTTTTATCTCAATAAAAAAATACTTGATTTTTTATAAGATTGTCTTCATCTGAATTGATTGAAAGAGTTGTAAATAAACGGGCTACAGCGAAACTGGGTTGACATGCCAAGTGCGTTAGAGTGTGAAGGGTATTTGAAGTAGAGTGAACTTCGGGAAGCTCGATGGAAGTACAGGGGATAATTATGATGCCTTTTTGGGGAACCACAGCACTCTCACTTGTTTTTTTATAGTCTGTTGAATATAATATTTGCCAAGTTTTTAAAGGTCCGCAGGCACAAAATTCGCATGCTCCAAAATTCATTGGTGGAATGACATTATAAATTGGTCTTTTTTTTGTTTCTTCTTTTTTATTTATATTTCACTCTGAACATGTCTCATCACCCAGAAACCACCACTACTGAAGAGAAACTCAATTCAACCGAAGAAGACACTCCCTCTATTCAAAACCATGAAGTACTCACAACGGAAACAGTAACTACCGGCGATGCCGATCCACGAGAAACAGATGAAGCCTTACAAAGTACCCAAACGTCTTCACCTCCTTTATCCCAACAACAACAACAACAGCAACAACAACAGCAGCAGCAGCAGCACAACTTATCACCTTCTGTCAGTATGCTGAAGGAAGCATTTCCTACCACCGATGTTGATGTGATTGAAGCTATTCTAGACAGCCATCAAGGAAACGTCGAAAGATCATTTGAAGATTTACTACGTATGTCTGACCCTGATTATCGACCTGAACCAACCTCTGCACCACCCACTCAACAACAGCGTCACACAACAACAATTGAAGATGCTAACCAAGATGAGGAAACACCTGCCATGCCACCCAGACCTCAGCAACAGCCTGTTTCTCCTGAGGAACAAATGCGTTTGGATGAAGAATACGCGAAACAATTAGCCTTGGAAGACGAGCGCCAACGGGTGCAACAACATCGTAAGTCGTATTAAAAACAATGATGAAGTGAAAAATACAATTAACTGATAGTGCCATGATGCTTGTTTTACTTGTAGAAAGCAGACAGCGACAGCAGCAAAATCAACAACAATCTGAAGAAGGTCCGATGGATGAATTCATCAAAGATATACAAGGTATGAATCAATTTACAAGTTGGAGCATGATAAAACTATATAAGCAAAGGTATTAACTAATGATTATATTGTGTGCTTTTAGAGGAACTTCCAGTTATCAAGGAAAAAATGATCGAAGCAGGAAATGGTAAGTCTAATGAAATGAAACAGGGTTGGAACGTTAAAAAATTGGCCACATGTGACTGTATCTTATTTATATTGTTTCTTGTATATGTACTTAGCTGCCAAGAAAAAAATGATGGACTGGTATAATCAAGTGAAGACAAACCATATGAGCAACGACGATAACTCATACAACACACACAATGCCACTGGATCGTCAATGCCAACATCGAATGCTCAATATCGAGGATTACCTAGTGACAGAGATGATGATTATTTGCTATCAGGTGATATGACGGCCTTACACCTTTCGGATCACGACGTATATGCTCAAACTGGAGCCAAAGGGAATCAACAATACCTACAACAGCGCCAACAGCAACCAGCCAAGAATTACTACGATTATCAAGGGTCGGACTTTGATGCGAACGATACCACGATCAATTCGAATGTAATTCACGTTAATAGTCCACCACCAACTCATAGCGCTCGATCCAACTCGAATCAGCAAGCTCAAATATTAGCAGACGAAGAATTCGCAAGACAACTAGCTCAAGATGATGAATTATGGCGACAAAGACAGCAAGAACAGCAACAAAGCCAAACGGAGCAACAAGCGCCTGTGATGCCGCCAAGACAAACCTCTTCGCCTATGATGAACAAACAGTCTCCGACTGTGATTGTGGCTCCCCGATCACCATTGGAAGATTATGATGTAAAGGATAACGAAGGTAATTATCGTCCAGAAAGTGGGGATGTAGTATTAGATTGCGATTACTGATGTCATAGCCAAGTCAACCAACTAACCCCTCTTTATTATAGAAACTGTACCCCTGAATGCTTATAATAAATCAAATGCAACTACAAAAACGGATACCAAGAAGGATGACGATATCAATGCCCGGTCATATGTTATTGGTGACTATGATGATTCTGACGATGGTTTAGTTGACTTGGACGACGACGAGGATGAACGCGATCAAAGTAGGTGATCAGTGAAAATGATGTTTCGTAATACTTACTTGTTCACGTTTTGTATTCTGCATAGATTTGACCACGGTACCTCAAAAACCCAACGAAAACGCTACGACATCCCCAAAAACCTCACATTAAGTTTTTTAAAGGATAGATAGTTACCCCACTCCCAATTACTTAGTATACACTCCCTTATTATTATGTTATTTTTATCAAATAAAATTGTTACTCTTACATTTTTAGTCCCGATTTATCTACAGTACTTCTTCGATGATTTTGTTGAGAGCCCTGCCTCATGTTTTAGAATTAGGCTGTTTGTTATGGTGACCCACCTCATGTTTTAGAGTTAGGTTGTCTGTTGGGGGATCTTTTTTTACGACGAAGAAACAATATATTCATGCTGAACGATGCAATGTGAAGTTGATGTGATAAAGATCAGGCAGGATTGTGTGGTTCCAAATTTCCCATATAATGCAGTTCAGCGAGAACATAAAGTCAACTTTATAACTGTTGCAATTTTTTATATTCGATGCCCAATCCATTCTCAGACTCGCAAAACATTGATCTGCTAGACGCCAAGGGGTGGGGGTGGGTCGTTGAATTGTAGTTTTTCATGAAATTAAAAAAAACCTCTCCATTTTACATCTTAATACGCAGAACATTGAGACTCAAATGATATCATTTTGGGCATCATTTTATTATAAATTATGTCACATGCAATATAGTATGTATATATATCACAAACTGGTAACATAGAATATTTTTCAACCTTTAAACACCGCACGCATCCTGACCCCTTTTTTTTTTCTCTCTCTTTCTTTTTGATTCTAGGATCTTGGGGGATGTCTTGATTAGCTTAGTATGTCTCATTTCTTCAATAAAACATGTGTTTGCTTCAATAAAACTTGTCTCAACTTCAGTAAAACAGGTCTTTGCTTTAAAAAATGTGTGTTTGCTCCAAATGATGTGCGTTTAGACTTCATTAGAAGTTTGGAGATCCCTTTTAGAGATCCCATTTTTATTTTATATCGTTCCTTCTTCTACACCATTCTTCTAGACTAGCGCTCTCTCAACTACTATTAGCCTCTCCTATTTACGTCTTCTTTCCTTTTAGTATCGTATTGACTATCATGATTCAATAAAAGTTTTTATTTTGCAATGAACAATGGATGACAAAACTATATTGTGATAGACCATTTTACATACTATTCTATTACGGTACACTATTCTACAGACTTGATTCAGCTTATTTCACTTAACCGTTACATATAGTAGCAGTCATAGAAGCTCCTTCTTTCCCAAGTAGTATGAGTTATAGTTTTCCGTGTATATATATATACATCAATATATTTTACTATATTTCAATTGAATAAACAAATCGATTGCTTAATATATACTACAGTGTGATTGTGCGTGTTTGATGATTTTTTTTTAGTAAATGACTCTAAGACTGCTAACCAGAAGTTGGGGAACAGGTGGAATGGGCTTAATGAGGAAACTAAAAAGGAAGTATTAGTATACCCGTACATCAACTACATGAGCTGCTTTTTTTTGTCAATCAAAGGGGTCAAAGGGTGGCTCATGAAAAGACTTATTTGGTTGAAATATACTGGTTGATACTAAAGTGAAAAGTTCATTATAACAAGGGCTCTAATTGGGGTAGCATGAGGGTGACCATTGTGAGACTTAAAGAATGATCAACACAAAACCCACGCAAAAGTTGAGAATAGGGATCTGATATGTTGTACAAGGTATGAGTAAAACCAAAGGAATATTTTTTATTGCAATAGAAGAACGGTCCACACTCAACAAACAGGGAGGATGGTAAACACAAGGATTTACTGCACAAGCATGAGAGAAACTAATGAGACATTTATTGATGCTAGCAAAAATATATATACTTTATTGAACAGTATTAATTTATTTAGATGTAAATACAAACTATGGATAAATTAACACTATACTAAGCTATTGGAGGTAACTAATGGTAGTCCTAAATCTTGAATCCAAAATGAAAGGGTTTCCCCATGCATGTTGTAATCCCTAATCTGAAAACCCTTCTAAACTAATACTAACACTATTATAATTCCATATAACTTCAAATATATTAAAATAATAAAGGAAAAGAGAAGAAGGAAAAAGAAAGGGAAAGAAGGGGAGAGAAAGTGAAAGAGAGAGAGAAAAAAATACACGTGTGCGGGGTGTGAAATGCACATCATTTTTGGCAGCCAGCAGGCCACTTTTTGAGTGACACTCTCAAGTTCTAGCACATACACATACACATACACATACACATACACATACACATACACATACACATACACATACACATACACATACACATACACATACACATACACATACACATACACATACACATACACATACACATACACATACACATACACATACACATACACATACACATACACATACACATACACATACACATACACATACACATACACATACACATACACATACACATACACATACACATACACATACACATACACATACACATACACATACACCATACACATACACATACACATAACGGCACACACAAATAATGTACATGATTGAATACTTATTTATCGTAGGTGAATATAAAAAACAAAGGGAGGAGATGAAGGATAACAAAATAAACTGCCAATAATGATAAAATATAAATAATATAAGGAACGCGACAGCTATTCCTTCTCTGGTTTCTTTTCGGTAACATTAACGCCAAAGCGCCGGTTCAGTTTCATTACATTCCAATAGTACTGCCAGCCCATAGACACCAAGCATAAAAATATAACAAAAGCCATCATCACATATGTGGGTATACCTATAATGTACGAGTTGTAGTGATGAGAGTTGCCATCAAAAATGAGCCGCCATGCATTGAGGAAGCCAGTATGAGCAAAAAGTCTAGTCCCATGATGAAGAGATAAGCGCCCAAAAATGCAGTACAGAATATGATAACGTAACATTCCAACAAATACACGGCAAATGCCAAGACGACACCGAGACCCACAATAAAACAGATCCTTGCTACTTTCTATAATACAGATAAAAAATTAATTATCATAACAATTTTTTATTTTTATTTTTTTGTTTGGTCGAATATATCCTTACAATTTGGATAACCAATGATTCTTTCCATGACATAATAAACACTGCGAGAAAGATACCGGCAACAGCTATGATGTTTGCGTGAAGAAAAAGAATGCACACATTAGTAAAACCATGCCATGAGGATGACCAAATATAGACTTACCTCCAACAAAGTACAAAGCAATATGGAAAACAAACATAAAAATAGCAGCACCGATCAATCCAAGACCAATGCTAACACATATATATACTATTTCGGTATGCGGATAGCCAAATTCGGGTTCATTGTTGACAAGCCCAATCCAGGTCATGGAAGCTAAAAAAAAAAACGGAGTTTAGAAATATGATATTCAGGGGGAAAAGATAGAAGACATTACCAAAAAAGACAAAACCAATAAGTCCCATTGTAGGGCGGAAGAATCTATACCCAAACACTGCTAAATACAAGCCAATGATCATCAACACGATGCCAGTAAAACCCTGTGCCACACTAATACTTGATCCATATGTATCTATGAGTACAAAAAAAAAAAAAAAGAAAGAAAAAAGGTGAGTAAGGATAGGCGCGATCACTCAATTTTTTTTGTTTTGTTTTTTTACAAAAAAAAAAAGGAAAGAAAACAAACTTACACCACAGATAATCACTCCAGCATTTGTCAGTGCATCTGAAAGCAGGCTCATGTCCAGGATAAACCGTAGAAGTGGCAGTGGCTGTCGCAGTGATAGTTTTTGTCTTTGTCTTGACATTTCCATTTCCACAATTCACCGTTGTAGTTACTGTTTGCCATAGTTGACGGATAGATGGATCTGCCACATTCACTTTAGCGGCATTCTGTTTCCCTTTGCCGCCATCATCTTGGTCATCATTGTTGCATATGCTGTACCAGTCTTGATATAAGCTAAGTGTTTGTTGTAGTTCGCGCTTGGCGAGGTGTCGTTTTTGAGGAGGCTGTGTTGGTTGAATAGAGGAAGAAGAGGAAGGAGATACTTGAGTTGCTGTTGGTGTGGGTTTAATCACATAGGCATCCACAACACCTTTTCCCTGATTTCCATAAACCAATAAGAGGACAACTAGTAATGTTAATAATAATGGGAGTTTCATTGGTTTTCTAAGTATACAATAGTAAAAAATAAAAATAATGGAAAGAAAAGTAAAAAAATATAAAAAGTCATCGACCTTTCAAATAAAAACTGTGCAAAAAAAAAAAAAAAAAAAACCAGCATTTCCATATTTGGTACTATGTTTTGTTCTGCCCCCACCTGGTCCGTCCGTAAAAAAGAAAAAAAAGTTCGTAAACCCACACGTATTTTATTTATAACCTTGCTATATAAATAAATAAATAAATATACTAACTACAGTCAACAAAGAAGGAGAAGATAAAATAATAACTACATAAACTACTAACAAACAAATTCAAGAGATACATCCAAGGGATGACTACAACTAAACTGAGGTCGTTGGGCATACTTGTCACGAAGGATATCACGGACATTGTTCAATAATTCTTGATAGGATTGATTAGATTTTCACGAAGGGTAGCTGTAAATGGAAGTGGAGTAAATTAGTCGTATGACACGGTCAATTCATGCTAAAAAAATAGTATCTCAAAAACAATTCTACTTACTGATGAAGGCATATGACATGGCACCAGTACTTTTACCAGCTTCTTGAGCATCAGCACTAGTTTGATCATCCTTGCATCCTATATATTTTAAGTACAAAAAAAAAAAACGATGTCAATCAAACGTATACTGTTGTTTTTATTTTCGAAGGGGGAAAGATGCAATAATATTTTACCTGAAAACATCACCACATCGGCAACTGAACTATTTTTCTCCCGGTTTTCTTCTTCCACATTTTTTGACTGATAGAGTTGTTTGCCAAGAGAAAGGATCGAAGAGAGAGCACCATCTTTGTCGCCCGAAGCATATGCCATCCCCGCTGATAATAATCCAATTCCTGCATCCTTAAATAAGTTCTGTTGCTTGATTGTTCCTTTCGTCGAATATACGTATGGTAAATCGAGAACCGTTCCACTGTGGCAACTGTCGAAGATTGCCGTCAATCGGCAACCTTTAGGTAATGGCTTGACTAAATAATCATGTAGTTCCTAATACATGAAGACCGGCCACAAAAAAAAAAAAATTATATATATAGCGTTAAAACATGGCAAAAAAGTAAATACATTTGCTTTTTTCTACACTGTCACTACTTACGTCGTCAATGATCTGCCCGGATTCACCTTCGTAGTCTTCAAAATCAACAGGGTAAATGGTTTCATCATAACCATCATCTTCATCACCACTGACATCTTTAACCTAAGTCGCCAAACGAATCACGTATTGAGTGAGATTGATGCAAGTACATTCTTTTTCTTTTTCACTTACACTACCACCATGTCCACTGTAATGGAAGAAAAACCTAAATGGGATGGCAACTTGTGAGCGGGCAATTTATCCTGCATCCGATTGATTTTTCTTTTTCTTTTCAATTATTTGTACTTACGAGTCATCATGTTGAGCGTCACTCACTAACCATTGCATTGCACTGTAAATGTTTGCCTTGGTGGGTCGGAATCTAGCCTCTTCTTGATCATCAGTCAGGATTACCATATCCTCCTACAAATATAGGTATTACTAATTTTCCCCTTTTTCCATTCAGCGCCTCCCCACCCTCCCCAACACAGAACACTTACCTCTTGAAATCCAAACCGCTTGATTAGAAATGCCTTGATATTGTGAACATCATTGATACAACCGTTCAATTGATTAGGAGAGCCAAAGTAGTTGATACCAATCAAGAGAGCTCGTTTTCTTCCTTGACCTAAGTAAATAAAACATAAAACATAGATTAGAGTTCAGACCCAGTTTCCCATATCCGCGTCTTCGTCCGTAAAGCCCCCTTCCACAAGACCACCGAGCCTTTCCGTTCATATCTTACCGCGTCCTCCACTTCCCTCTTATATCAATACTTACAATTCGAAAGGTCATAAGATGGCGTGTTATTTTGCATTTTTGGGTTGACATGCAAAAAGAAATCATTGTTGGACTTTTGGACTTGTTGTTGGTTTTCATCGATTTCAGCATCGCCGGAGTACTCATACCGAGTGGAGCTGGAGTGATAGGACGAGGTCACATACGAAGTCGTAGTACCAATCTAATAAAATTGTAAAATATAAAGTCAAAGTGAGCCAACGTATTGGAAAAAAAGAAAAAGTGTGGTTCCATTTACCTTTTCACCATCTTCGTTGAATTGATCGACCGTGTCAGTAGTTGGTTGGGAGTAGTAATGGTGTTCCTCAGTTTGGTATCGAGGAGGGTATTGTTGTTGTTGTTGGTATTGATAACCTTCGTCCATCGTGAAGTGATATATGTATTCAAAAAATTCCAAAAAAAGGGTATTCCGAGAAAAAGAAGAAAAGGTTGAATAAAAAAAAATAAAAATGGGTTTTATTGAATTCATATAAACGTCATGTAGCACCAAGTTCCGACAATTGAGATGAACGCGTTTTCCATTTAAGCGACAGCAAACAAGATTAAAAAAGAGAGTAGTTATCTAATATAAAGCAGTAAGCGTTAAATTCAAGTGTCTTTTTTTTTTTTTTTTTTTTTTTTTTGCTCCTGACTTACTTTGCCAAAAATCATCACCATTCTTGTTATCCGAAAAATCAAAAGGATTGGGGCCCATGTTGTTGAGGAATATTTGTTGCCAGCTTTCATTGTCCAGCAGCTGATTTTCTATTGATGGGGCGGAGTTGTTTGCCAGGTTCGCTTCTGTTGCAGGAAAGTCATTGTTGGATGATGTTGGTATATTTTCCTGCAACATATAAGTCATAGACGTCGCGTTTTCCATAGCTGAATGTTTGAATGGTTGTGATCCAAGCTGTTGCGGTTGTAGTTGATGTTGTTCCTGGGTTTTTGCATTGTAGTAAACTTGCGACTCTGTAGAGGCATATATATCACTTGCAGCATGTTGATTGTGTTCCGGTATTGTTGTTGTTTCGTGGTTATCAGCGTTTCCATTCCCATCATTTGTATCATCAGTGGAATCATTATCATGGGTCGAGGATGAAGAGGTGGATGCTAGAGATGTCGCAGACTGGGATTGTTTTGGTGATATCCCCTTGAGACCCAAAAGCTGAACTGCATAATGCAATGGAGTGAGCGGCGCAAGTTTCGGTGTGTAAGGGAATTCCGAGTCCACAACATCCCAGAGGTCAATGAGAATTCGTAAATGTTGGCGAGCCGTTTTCGAGAGTTCACGCTGGTCGCTGATGCAGTTAAACATATGTATTGAGATCACCACAGACAGGGAGAATATAATGATATTCCAATAAAAATGCGTAAAAGACTGTACATCCATCAGTTGGACAACATCAGTGGCAAATATCGCAGATTCCGTACACCTTTCAGCACTTGCTGGACTGAATAGAATTTCACTGTCAGGTATAATAAAAGGTCGGTGGAGAAGTATTGTCACAGCGCAGTAGCAGATCATCAGTGAGCCACCCAGCTGCCATTGTTTGGTTTGAAGTAGCATTGTCTTTTCTTCCTTTGTAATTGATGGAGATGCCATATGTGCTACGTCGCTTTTCGTCAGTCGAGCATAGGGAGGGACCTGATCATACCATTCAAGTAGCAGTCTTTGCAAAGAATTCACCATTTTTGTTGTCGATGTACTGCACACACCCAGACTAGCCTTTGCTTTCGGTGAGTAAATCCGCCGCTGAATTTCCCCAAGAATACCAGACAGTTTGACAAACAAAATAAAAATGGTATGGTTTTGTTCATCTTCATCTTCGTCACCATCTAAGCCAGTGTCGCCAATGTTGTCGATATCTTTGTTGTTGGACTTTGAGTACTCAGGTAAATCCACATTGCAGTCTGAATCCACAATTGCCAACGGTCTTCCCAAAACAGCACACGACCATCGATCCAAAATGTATACACAATGCCATAAAGTCTTCCCCAATTCACGCACCTGTTTCGAGTGCGATGTGTTTGTCAGCGGTCTATGAAGACCTAGATCCTGGCTCTACCAAAGAAATAAAAATAAAAAATAAAAAAAAAGGTAGTTTTAATACCGTACGTCTACTCTCAAAAAACAAACAAAAAAACAACTAACCTACCATACGAATAGCTATGCCAGTACGAAGCCAAATACCAGTGAATATGGAGATGTGAGTAGGTTGACAACAGAGAATGATGATAGCTTGAATGTTACTGATTGTTGGTGTAAGAAATGCTGTCCGTAAAAGTTCATTTTCTTTTGTTGCCAGTTTCTGTATAAGATCGCGCCTATCAATGCCATAATTTTCAAAGGTTTCGTCATCGTTTGGTAGCATCATGGCGACATAAGAGCAAATAGAAGATGTCAAAAGAGGATTCAGTGAGCTATTGTGAGTTGCTTCCAATATTGAACGTTTTCCAATCATGGGAAGTATGACAGGGCGAAGATCAATAAATCTAACAAAATAATAAAGTATTAATAAAGCGACGAATATCATGCATGAGTTACACCGGGCACATTTTATTTTTGTGTATATCTTACTTTTGGGCCAATATTCCAATAATGTTGCCAGATAAGATATCATCGAGCCCACTTTCATTTCGGTGTTGCTTCAAAAGATGCTGAGGTGGTGCTTGGTCATGAATCACCATCAAATCGTTGTTATCATCGTCGTATACTAGTTCTAGTTTTCTGCCTAGCCCATTCGAAACCAACAATGTCGGCTGATCAAGTTCATTGCTGTTATAATCGTCGTTGTCATTATCACCTGAGAGTTTGGCGTCCTTGTTCAGTGATATTACGGGTCGCAGTTTTTGTCGTTCCTCTTCTTGCTTTTGCTTTCCCATCAAGTAATAAGGTGAAGATATACCAATGTGTCGCATCACTTTGGCGTTGTGAACGTCAGTTGTTCCACCAGAAGGAGTATTAGACCGATTTATGCTGCTACTGTTAGTACTGCTGCTGTTGTTGTTGTCATTTTTCTCGTGTTCTGTGTCAGTGCGTGGGATTTTGTTTTCCAATAGCTGTTCCATTTGTCGCAAACGTCTTTCCAAGCTTTCAATATATCTACAAAAAAAATAGTACACAAGAAATTAGCACCGTACTAGCATACTATCCATAGACTGACTATGAAAAAGGTGCTTTCCTTTACCCTTTAGGTGGTGGCCGTTTTTTGGGAGACTATTAAAAGAATACTGAAGGTGAGTGATCAAGTAGCCTGCCTATCCGATTCTTTTTTTTTTTTTTTTTTTGGTCCCATTTTCTTACGTCGTTTGAAGTACAATCGCAACAGTACTGGACACAGGAAGAACAAGGATATTGCTTGTCTATGTCACACCTGAAAATAATAGAAACACAACCAAATAGTCAATACTATTGCTCATGTTCACATATACGATCAAAAAGTAACACTTACTTTATCTTTTTTCTTCGACAAAAATTACCTAAAAGTAGGGTAGTTAGTACTTCTGTTCAGTTTGTTAGACATTTCACGCAGTGGAGTACTTACAAGCCCGAGAAACCCGAGTACGTTTCAAAGGTTTGGCAATATTGGGTTGCTCTTGATTCATTGCATGGCCTTGTTTGGTTAAAAAAAAAAAAAAAGGAAAAAGTAATAAAAGATAAATGGCAAACATTTATCCGGGGTTTCCAAAGCTTTTCCATGTCGGGATTTAAATATCCCTTCCATTGTGGGGATGTTCACAATATGTCACTCTTGTGGTGATGTAAATGACAAACGCTAATATTCTCTTTGGTTACAGTTAATAAACAACACGCTGGCATATACTGCAATAATATAATCATTAGTATCAACAAGATTAAAAAAATGATTATAGTCAACCATAGATATTTTAAAGTGGATGCTCAGCGGGACGGTGGCCTATCAGGATAAATATTTCAGCCATATATAGTATATATGGTGAAGCACCAAACAGCTTTGCAATCCGATGATTCAATATATGGATCAGAATTGTATGACTGCAGCATGGTAAACCGGTATTTTTCATTGCAATATATTATTTTTATATAAGTTACCGTATCAGTATGTGATCCGGAATTACAATGCAAGTGATTTTCATGCTGGAAAAATTTCTTGACTCCAAGCAATTTCAGTCCAGGCCGATCTTCAAACTTGGAGCAACAGTAGTTTTTCTTTTTCTACATAGTCATTGGATGATTTTATAAGTCTTTGTAAGAAATTTAAATCAAATTTCTTATAATGAGAAATTGAGTAAGTCTTGATAAAATAAAATAAAATAAAAAGATAAAAAAATAAAAGGAGGATAGTTTTCCGTTCCTGGTTTCCCTAACCTCTGCAAAAAAAGGATGATAGTGTAGCCAATGATTTAAGTTCAACGATTTGAAACACCGCACAAAAAGAAAAAAAAATATGGTGCATTTCTTTCTCTTCCCGTTGGTCCACGTACTACAATATCTTTTTTATACCGCCTTGACATGTTCAATCTACAACAACGTCTCAATGTAAGATTATCGAATAATACTATTGTGTACTTGTACCCTTTTACAAATGTATTTTGCCTATTTTATTTATTTGTATTGTTTATTTTAGGTGGTCTCTTCCTTTGCCATGACCTCCCTTGGATGTGTTCTTGCCATCATCGCTTTGATTTCTGCCTTCACCTCTTATTCTGATCCTACTAGCTCACTCAAGGTGGATAACGATACCTTTCGTGTGTAAGTGAACTACAAATATAGAGTGACACGTTGTCTCATGTTTCTTTTTAGGGTGACAAGACGATATGGACCTGATCACTATGATTATAGAAACTCGAAAAGCGAGTTTGCTAGACTTGCTTTTGACCTTGACGCCGGTAGGTATCTATAAAAGAACAAAGCTACTCACACAGTTACGACAGTATACATACTTATATTCCTTTCTCGTTTTTTTTTTCTTTTGTCTTTTTGATAAAAACGCGACAAGACTTTACGCCTTTGTTCAACTGGAATACTAAGCAAGTGTTTGTAACGGTAGTTGCTGAATATGAATCAAAGACACATGTAAGGGAAAAAAGTAAGACTAGAACGCAGCTAGGAGTCATAGAATTAACATACACCTATACTTCTTTCTTTCTCTTTTTTTAAACTATAGAACCGTAACAAAATTGTGCTTTGGGATCGAATTATCACGAACAAGGAAAAGGCCAACCTTCGTTTGCGTAATGTCCCAAACAAATATGCCTTGATTGATGTCAGCCGAAAATGGAGGTAATAACGACAGTGTGGTAGTATATACTTTATAAATATTTGCATACTGATATATATGTATATTTTGGACGTTAGTCAACAAGAAGCAAAACTGTCTTTACACTGGGATATCACACCTCATGTCGGTATTCTTCAAAGTGGCCATACAAAGGAATCTTTAGCAAATATAGTTTTATCCCCTGCCCCTCAAAAATAAAAGCAATAAAAATTATATATGATTGAAACCATTTTATTGATTTTTACTTTATGCTATATTCATGATTTTGAACGTAATGTATTGCTGATGTCGGGTGTGATATGTGATGATATTGCTGGTATGGATATTTTTTTATTGTGCTAGGAACCTTCCAATAAAGGGCATGCTTGTGTATGTATTGATTCGTATATGCTGTACTATGTTTGTTTTCAGTTATAATTGGTGGTTTGGAGCATATATGGGTGTAACTTTTATGCTACAGCTGAATTTATGGTGTGTGGTGGTGTGTATGATAGTTATTTGGAGCGAGCTTAGCAGTGTCATATTGTTTGGTTAAATATCATAAACTACAAACAATCATTAACATTAACAGAATTTTCCAATTACATATCTGTCAATGCACCAAAAATAACAACACTGGGTTAACTAATACAAAATATCAGCACGTCGTAAAACTTGTTTTAGACAACTGTCAGCCAGTCGCTAGGCCTCAAGACCGGGAGAGGGAAGGGAAAATATCCAGGGATAAGCTAGAACGCAGTGATAAGATGTTCTAAGCGGTGGTCACATACACAACCCAGCCGACATTAATTTATGTAAATGCTCGAGCGGAATTATTCTTGTCTTTGACAGTATATACAGTATATGATTCTAACTAAAACTGCCAACCAGAAACTGGGGCACAGAGTGGCGGTTGAACCAGCAGGCTAATATTTGGTGTACTCGCAATATATTACAATATCTTCATTGTTTGCTACAAGATGGGTTAAAGCATGGTTCTTAGAAAGTCATATTGTGTTGAAGCGTATTTGTATAAAGTAGGAGCTAATACAAAATGCAATGGATGAGAAAGACTAAAGAGGCATATGCTATGAGACGACAACAGTTAACACTAATAAAGAGGGGGTGAGTGACAGTAACAAAAAGAATCTATTGTACAAGACATAATAAAGACTATTGAAGCATTTTTAATTGAAGCAAATACAAAGAGACATGTTTTATTCAAATATAGATGCAAACTATGGACAAACTCATACTAAAATAAGCAAATGAGGCTCCAAAACTCTAACTAATGATAGTCCTAAATCCAGAATCCAAAATGAATGGAGTTCCCCATGCGTCTTGTAATCCCTGAGAAGAAAACCCTTCTGAACTAGTTCTGAAACTATTCTAAGATCACCATAACCTCAACGAAGTTGAATGGTGGAGGAACAAAAAAAAAAACTGGCGAAAATAAAAATCATGTACGCGGAATTTAAAATTGGGGTTTTCAGTCTCCAAGGGCAAAAAAAGGAATCCTGTGTGAATACCTATAGTAAAATTCTACCAAAAGCAGCAAAAGTGCTTCCACAAAAAAACAAAAAAAAAAAAAAACCAGAAGAAAATATGTCTTAGAAAAGGAATAGAAGAATGGGAGTTGTTTACTGGTTAAAGCATAAAAAGTTTGGATAATGATAAACTAAAAACAACAACAACGTATATGCAAAAGTATAATGTACATATCTATATTTTTATTTGAATAGGACTTGGAAAGTAAGGTAAGGTATCATACATATATCATAGGGAGGGGGGTAATAAGCTAGAAGCTAAAAAACTACACATCATAACAATAAAAGTAACAATAAAAATGAATATAACAAAATTAAAGGAATAGCCTTGAGGTGTCCTCAGTCAATCCTAATTTCAGAAGACCTTGATTGAAAAAATAAGAAATGAATGATAAGAATGTCATAATTTAGTACCGAATTCTTTTTATTTTTTTTGACTTACCTTTTATTTGATAATGTCGCGCTTCTTGCATCAATTCATCCATTCTGATATATGCGTATAGAAATTGATGAGTACAATAATGAATCAGAAAGGTAGGAGGAGGCAGTAGGACTTACATTTTCGGATCGTCACGTATACTTGAAGGTACCTTGAGGTCACGAAGATAGTTCAATACCAGTCTAAAGTAGGTACCGTCTCGATCGATAAAGTAAGATCCATCTGTTTCGTCGGGTTTAATGCATTGATGACCATCGAACATAGCTGCTAACGTTGAGTTTGGGTCTCGTCGGAGAGTTGAAAGCGAAGTCTGGAAGAGCTGTCCACCGACATTGAGTTTCACCTAAATAAATAAAAAGAGAGGTGTCACGACTATATAAAGGCACCATCATTCATTGCAATACAAAACACCCACTTACCTTTTCATCTTGAGTTTTCCTGATATCTATTGTAATATACGCATTAGTGTAAGATAATCCGCCAGCCTCTCATACAGCAAGCACACATTGATCCCCTTACGTTGCATCATCTCTTTTTCTCGATCCAAAGAAGACTTCTCGAGGTCCAAATTTTCTTGCCATTCCGCCAAACCATCTGCTAATTGAGTATAAGCATTCTCCACCTTACGATGGAAATCCGCACTTAATTTGTCAAATCGATCTTCTAGTGCTTGCAAATCATCCAGCTGATTCTTGATACGCTGGTACAAATCTAGAACGCAAAATGATGTTCACCCTTGAATAATAGTTTGCCATTGTTTTAGTGATGTGAAAGATACACTTACCTTGCTTTTGACTTTTGTAGGATTCGCTAAGCATTTGCCATTCCGGTAAATAATCTAAGATAATATAGTAAACAAGAATAATGAGTTCAGGTTCCGTCTTATTTGCATAAAGTTGAAAAAGGATGAAGGATGAATACGTCTTTCATACCTTTCTCATCTAACCTCTCCCGTTTCTACTACTATGCTTCTTCTTGGGGGCAAGGAATATATATAGATATAAATATAGATGTAAAAAACGTACCTTCATAAACAGAGAGCCGAGTCATTTTCGTATAATTGGAGGACCCAATTGGTGCGGGAGTATCAGGTAGAGTTTGATCCAGGTGGTGTTGCTGAGTATTGTTTTTGTATTGAATGGATGATGTTGATGAGTCGTTGGATTCTGTTGACACCTGTGGTGAAAAGGGAGACAGAGATTCTTTTTCAGTGTTGAAGGTATCAAAAAAAGATGCGCCTGTAGTAGTCATGCTATATAATATTTGTATATACAGAATTAAAAAAAAAAAAAAAAAGAAAAGAAAAAAGATCCCGCCCAGTTCCTGGTATTTGTATTCGAGAAAAAGGGGGAGGATGTGTGTCACAAAGCATGTGAGCAAAAATATCAAAAATATCACAAATCAAAATCCATCACCATTTAAATCATATTTTATTTTTCAAATTTCTGAATGCTAATAACTATAACTACAATTCATTTTCCTTTCTAATCTATACTACACCGTTTTGGATACTACATTTTCACATCGTGTACAAAGGCAATCTATTTCGGCTGCATGATAATTCCAGCAACGAGGGCATTTGTGATAAGATGATTTCTTAGCCTTGATGGAGCAATCAACTGGTTTTGGTAATAAAAAAACTCATTGTGAGTGGTCAAGGGATAATATATGCAAGATTAAGATGAAGGAAAAAAGGTCTTACTTGATTCTAGTTGCGTTTGTCGGTGATATCCAACTGATTCCGCCTGCACTTCGTCGTCGCCTTCTTTCACTTGTACACGTGATGTCAGGAACAAGGAGGCCAATTCAGAATCTATCGTAGGCACATATAAAGACAAGAGTCAACGTTCGAGCTAATTGTATAAGTATAAATTTAAACGATTAACTTACCATCCATAGAATGTATGATTTGACCAACGGGCGTTTTGCTATCAATGCTGACAATGATTTCCGCTTCTTGAGATGATCGTACAGCCCTAGTTAAAAATAAAATAAATACAATAATGTTAGACCATACTATTCATAACGCAACATAAAAATAAAATGCCCGCTTACTTTTCTTGTCGGGCTTGTTCCAGCACTTGATTCACTTCGGTTTTGAGATTCTTGAGTATTGTCCATTTATCAACTAAATCGGGATTGTTCCATTCAGAGTTGATTGACCGTTGTTCATGCCAATTGTCAAGCTTGAAGATGGATGTTTCCGGGTGAGGGGTTTTTGATCGATAGTGTTCATAAATTTCTTCTGCTGTATGACATACGATGGGCGCCAATGCTGTCGTGTAAATGTTGATAATTTCGTACAAAACCGTTTGAGCCATTCGCCTAGAAGTTGCATCCTGCTTTTCATTATATACACGATCCTTGATCACATCGAAATAAAATGCTGAGAGTTGATTGGTGGTAAAGTTTTGCACATGTTGCATGGCTATTGATTAATCACCGGTATCCCCCCGAAAAAAACAAGTAAGAATACGATGATCAGATAATATCCGTTGCAATTAGCGCTTACCTCGGTTAAAGGAAAATTCATCAAAGGCGCTTTTCACATTTTGGTCAAACTGATGAAGTTCATGGAGCATGTATTTGTCAATCTATGTAAAAGACAACGCAAAACAAATATAATCAGCTCAGCTATTCCAGAAGGGCATGTTAACCTATTTTTTTTTTCTTACCTCTTTCAGGTCATTGTAGCGGACACTATCCTTGTATGTAAAGTCCTGAAGGTTGCCCAGCATAAATCTTGCAGTAGTACGGACCTTGCGCATGATTTCAGACATTTGCGCTAGATACAGCACCCAAGAAGGAAATATTTAGTAAAACGCAATCATATATCTATTTTTAATACATTGTTTTGATTTCCTACCTATAACATTCGGACCAATGTTGACATCCCTTGTATATTCACAATTAGCAACCCACATACGTAGGACGTCACTTCCATAGGCTGGGTATTTCTTTTTGTCTTTTCCGCCATTAGTAATTAATATGGGCTCCAAAGTATTTCCAATGCTCTTTGACATTTTGCGACCCTGTTCATCCAAAGCAAACCCATGTGTGATCAATGTACCATATGGGGCTTTTCCTGTCAGTGCAACTATCAAAATAAAAAGATGGATTGAGAATTAGTTTACAACATGAGCAGATACCAGGGGGGGGGTTTTTTTTGTCTACTTGATGCTTACTTGACGTGAGTAAAGAGGACTGGAACCATCCACGGTGTTGGTCGCTTCCTTCCAAGTAAATATCAGCCAAAGGTGAGTCAGCAGTGGTGGATCTATATCAAAAAGTGGTAATAACAATAAAAAGATTACGATCTGTATATAGATGAATGATTATTTACTTCCTGCCGCCGCCCATTTACCTTCCGGGTAGATCTTTGAGCATTGTCCATGAGGTGCCACTATCAAACCAAACATCCATAGTATCATATCCACGGGTATACGTTTTACCATTGTCTCTGTATTTTGGAGCAACAAAAATCGAATCATCAGAGGCTTCCCACCAGATATCAGTTGATCCAGATTTGTCAAAAACGTCAATAATATGCTGTACCGATTCTTCAGTAAGTAGTGCTTCTCCAGTATTTGTGTCATATAGGGCAGGGATAGGTACACCCCATGACCTTTGTCTTGATATACACCATTCCTTTCTTGAGAGAGTGAACTGTTCTAAGCGTCGGTGAGCTAACAAATAATGATAAAATGGTTAAACAATGGCGACATGATGAGTATACAATAATTTAACTTACAAACATCAGGTACCATGCGAGTATTTTTTAATGCCTCAACAGCTTTGATTTGGAGTTGTTCCACATTGGCAAACCATTGAGCAGTGGCACTAAATATAAACAAATAATGAGTAAAAACAATAGCAAGATTCTATTTTGTTGATTTGGCTTACCGTAGCATTACAGGTTGCTTTGTCCGCCAGTCATAAGGGTACTTGTGAATATAATCTTGTTCCAACATGATCGATGATTCATTTCTCAGTAGTTCGATTACCGCCGTTGTACCATCTTCAAATGCCGATTTGCCTTCCAACCCTAAGCTTGCGACTTCATTTGTATACAGGCCATCATCACCAACTAAAAATAAGAAAAAAAAATCAGTCATGTTGCTGGCAGTTTTTGTGTATCGAAAGGTTTGTTTCTACCTGGACTAAATGGGGCAATTCCATATTTAGAGCATGCATCATAATCTTCCATACCATGACCAGGAGCTGTATGGACAAGACCAGTGCCAGAGTCAGCAGTAACATGATGTCCTTCAATAAATGGCATATTGCTGCCTTTCCACAATGGATGTTTATAGGAAGATCCAATGAGAGATGATCCAGATGCAGTATCTACCACTTGAGCAGCTTGTCCCAATTCAGTTTCAAATGCATTCACACGATCGCTTGCAATAATGTACAGCTTGGCTTGATCACCGTTGCTGGAAAAATCATCCGCCAGGCGAACCAATGAGTATTCCAATTTCGGATGCACAGATACAGCCTATATAACCAAAGTGAAAATTAATTGTTCTATTTTTGTATCAAGGGTAAGCCTTAAACGGAGAAAAATTACCTTATTCGAGGGTAGTGTCCAAGGAGTAGTTGTCCAGATAACAGCATATGTATTGTTGATATGTTTTTTCCATTTTTCTTGAAGTGAAGTACCTGAAAATGCAAATAGGTCAGATAAAACAATAAAATAAAATAAAAAGCATGTTCTTACCAAAGGTCGCCAATTGAAATCGCACATGGAGAGATCTTGATTTATGTGCTTCGTTATACTCCAATTCCGATTCAGCCAATGCAGATCTAATACCATTCAAAAGTGGTGTCCATGAATAAGATATTTCAACTCTAATCATTAAACTTACTTTGATGAAGGTGACCAATAAACAGGCTTCAACTGACGATAGATATAACCTATAATAAATGCAAATCGTTTGGTTGAGATAATCATCACTTGAATTCTTCTTTTATAAAGGACATACCTCTTTTCACCATTTCATGAAATACATCAAGCTGCCGCAATTCGTAGTCCTTGTCTAAATAAAAAGAATAAATAATTCACATGGTGTTAGTAAGTACTTTGTATCATATCTTTTGGGGGCCTATTTCAATTATACCTAACGTTCGATACGGGTTGTTCCAGTCGCCCATAACCCCCCAACTTTTGAACGCGGTGCGTTGTATATCGATTTCCTTGAGTGCTTTCTTCCTGGCCAAGTCCCGGATTTCCATAGGCGATAAAGAATCATGGAGGTTTTTTTTCTATGAAAAGGAGAAGATAGCAAAGGTTATGATATTTTTGATATATATATGTTTATTTATATATCTAGATTGCCCTTACTCGAAGCTGCTCTAGAGCCTTCATTTCAATAGGTAAACCATGACAGTCCCAACCAGGACGATACCTTAGACATAAATAAAGTATTAGATCTTTTCTCTGTTCCAGTACCTGACGCAACTTACCACACTTTTCGACCTCGTAAGACTTGGTACCGGTTGATCATGTCCTTCAATATCTTATTCATAGCGTGACCTAAGGACAATAATACCAAACGTGAGTAAAAAGTTCCTTTTTATTTGCCCGATCCACAAGTATACTAAATTAGAAATAAAGCTTGCCTGAGTGAACGCTACCATTGGCGTAAGGAGGTCCATCATGAAGAACAAAGAGGTCCTTAGGATTGTTTTCCAGCTGTTTAAAAAAAATAAAAGAAGCAAGCAGATATGAGTCAACTAGGCGGTTAGGGGGGGGGACTTGTGTTTGTGTTTTCATACCTGCCAAGGATAAAGATCCTTTGTACACCGATCTCGGAATAAGTGTTCACGATTAACAGCATCAGCTCTGAGTGAAAAATCCGTCTTGGGAAGTAAAATCGTGTCAGAATAAGGATTTTTCTTGTTGGCTTTCATAGTTGGTGCTGATTGCAGTGACTTGGAGGTGTTGGAGGTCGCGTATTCCATTGCTTGATACATGCGTTGTTTTATACGAGTTGATCGGAGAGGCGAAAGAGAGAGAGAAGATAATTTGGAGGTCTGCTGATTTCGTTGTTGAAGTAAATGTTTAAATAATGAGTCACCAACCAGTGGTCGAGTCCACTGGTATGACATGATATGACTCAAAAGGCTATATTTATCAAAAGAGAGATGGATAAAAAAAGGGGAGACGATAACCAAAGAAGAAAAAAAAAAAAAAGAGGCTGAGCGGGATTTCAATGTGGAATTTTCGCCCAGGGTTTCCTACCATGCGTTATTTAAGATTTTAAGCATATGTAATTAATGTTCAGCCTTACTTTGCAGTACCAATAACTCGTGATCTTTGTACTCATCAGTACTGTACAGTAATGTATTAAAGTTATGGTATAACTGACTCTTCAATTACAGGCGAGTCTTCCTAGTGAACCTAGACCTTTTACCGATAGTAATATTTATTATACATTGATTTTAAGCATACGTTTCATAGTTTTTATACAATGACATGCGTGTATTATATATCTTAAAAAAGTAAATGTTTCATATCAAAAGGTTTCAATAGAATCCTATGATACTCACAACATGAATACCACTTTCTGTGCTTGGACGCAGTTTTTACTGTAGACATCAATCAACGTGACTGAAGCGGTCTTTGAATACGTCTGGCCTTTTTTGTTTTTTTTTTTCGTTTTCTTTTTCTTCCCTTTTTTATCATAACAAGCAACTGTCATGTTCCGATCAACACTTGCAGCACAATATAATACCATTCGTACTTTTGCATCTCATCGAATACAACCACCCAAATCAAATATTGGTCTTGGTAATCTGGCTGACAACGCTGGTGCCGTCTCCGAAGTAAGCAAGAAAATTAGGCTACCTTTCGTGAATACAGTAACAGCTTATGGTTGCTAACCTTCTCTTTCCCTATCTCCTTTTTTCTAGCGTACTCGTGTAGGTCGTGGTCCAGGATATGGTAAAGGCAAAACGTCGGGTCGTGGTCACAAGGGGCAAAAAGCACGATCTGGAAATGGTCAACCTGTGCCTTGGTTTGAAGGAGGTCAAATCCCTCTAGTCAAACGATTGCCTAAGCGTGGTTTCTACAATTTGTAAGTAGTATTTACATTGAAAACAACACCATGTACCAATGACTATATTCTATTTCTTCAATATCAAACAATAGCCATGGAAAGGAATATCAAGAACTCAACTTGGATCGTCTTCAACACTGGATCAACACTGGCCGTATCGATGCTTCTCAACCTATTACTATGAAGCACTTGTTGGACAGTCGCTGTATTCATAAAATTGAAGATGGTGTCAAACTCTTGAGCGTGGTAAGCCATATACATAGATATAACACACAAACACTAGCACAGATGCTTATTTTATAATTCTTTTACAAAACAGGGTGCCGATACATTCACAACTCCGATCACAATTGAAGTCTCTCGTGCCTCCCAAAAAGCCATTGAAGCTATTGAAAAGGCTGGAGGAAATATCACCACTCGATACTTCAATGCTCTGGCTCTGCGTGCTACTGTCCACCCTGAAAAGTTTATAAAAATCCCCAAGTTTGCTGCTCCGTTACGAAAGGAAGATATCAGTAAGTCCTATAAAACACTTCGCAATGGAAATGATTCCAATACGATACTCATTCCCTCTCTTTCTTTCTTATTTAAATATAGAATATTACTCTGATGTCAAGAACCGTGGTTACCTTGCTGAACAAGAACCTACCTCTTTAGAATAGAATCGCTCTCCCTTATTCCACAATCACGCCGCTTTTTTTTTTTTTTTTTTGCTATTGTATTATATCATTTTTATCCAATCCACATATCTCAATAAAAAAAAAGTCTCCCTTTTACTTCCATGCCTTTTAAAATCTTCTTTGAAAGTAAGATAATAAGACATTTTAGATGCTTGATTCTGGTTGGTTGTACATGCCATAATATGTACCATAAAGAAATAGTTTTTTTTTTTTTTTTTTTAACCCGGTGAAATTTGACACGGTGATCGTTTTTCACTGGTTAGAAATGTTGAAAGTCAGAATCTACATAAAATAAGATGCTTCCCCACTTTTTTTCTTCTTTCCTTCTTTTCTTTCTTTTTTATATATTTATTCGATATAGCCATGCTTCGTACTCTTCTTGCCACTGCTGCTCGTCCTACATCTGTACGTGTTGCTCGTCCCCTTGCTGCCAATGCCATTGTAAGTAACAAAAGGAACGATTTCGTCATGGTCATGCTTATATTTCTATCACTATGCAAACACTTATTGTTTACCTTTTATATTTACTAGCGTCAATATGCCTTCCCTGCTGGTCAAAAGGAAGTAAGTTATATATGAATGTGTATTTTATAGAAAATATATCAATTTTGTTTTTCTATTACTAGTTTTTGAATGAAGATCTGAAAAAGGGCGATCCTGAAATGTATGATATCATTGAAAATGAAAAGAAACGCCAACGCGACAGTGTAGTTTTGATCCCGTCTGAAGTAAGTTATAGGACACAAGAAACAACTTTTGAGTGATATGATATTAACTCGAGTGGATTTACCTTAGAACTTTACTTCCAAGGCCGTGATGGATGCTCTTGGCAGTGTGATGCAAAACAAGTACTCTGAAGGTTACGTCGGTGCTCGTTATTATGGTGGTAATGAGTTTATTGATATGTCTGAACAACTCTGTCAGAACAGAGCTTTGGAAGTCTTTGGTCTCGAAAATGATAAATGGGGTGTCAACGTCCAACCATTGTCAGGTAAGATATGCGACTATAAAGAGGACTGGAGGTGCCTATGAAATAGAGCTGTTTGAAATTGATCACGCTTATAATAGGTGCTCCTGCCAATTTGTATGTTTATGGTGCTATCATGAAACCTCATGATCGATTGATGGGCCTTGATTTACCTCATGGTGGTCACTTATCTCATGGATACCAGCTTCCCAACAAAAAAATATCATATGTCTCCTCTTACTATGAAACCTTGCCCTACCGCTTGGATGAAAAGACTGGCCGTATTGACTACGATGAATTGGAAAAAAACGCCCTTCTCTTCCGACCCAAGGTGATCATTGCTGGTGCAAGTGCCTATGCTCGTAACATTGATTACGCCAGAATGAAGAAGGTATATATATTTACAAAAGACAGAGTTTCCGCAAGATAAATCCATCTAAACACCGTCATTCTTTTAGATTGCTGACAAGGTTGGTGCATACCTGATGGCTGACATTGCCCATATTTCAGGTAGGAAATTGTGAAAAAAAAAATAAAAAAAAATTTAAAGGATTATATACTGATTTTCCTTTTCTTTCAATTCATTCACTAGGTTTAATCGCTGCTGATGTATTGCCCGGACCTTGGGAACATGCCGATATTGTTACCACTACTACACACAAATCTCTCCGCGGCCCTCGCGGTGCCATGATCTTCTATCGTAAGGGTCTCCGTAGCGTTGACAAGAAGGGAAAAGGTAATTCAGCCACGTCAAAAAAAGAAAAGGGTTGGTTGGTTTCGGGACAACAACAAGTATTAACGACTGTACCTAAATGCTATTATAGAAACCCATTATGATCTCGAAAACCCCATCAACCAATCTGTGTTCCCTGGTCATCAAGGTGGACCCCACAATCATACCATTGGTGCTTTAGCTGTTGCCTTGAAGCAAGCTCAATCTCCTCTTTTCAAGGAATACCAAAGCCAGGTTTTGAAAAACAACAAAGCTTTTGCCGATGCATTTGTGAAACTCAACTATGAATTGGTCTCTGGTGGTACCGATAATCATTTACTGTTGGTCAATTTGAAGCCTAAGGGCGTTGACGGTGCTCGTGTGGAACGTGTATTGGAACTGGTGAACATTGCTGCCAATAAGAACACTGTCCCCGGCGATACCTCTGCTCTCCGTCCTAACGGTCTCCGTATTGGTACTCCTGCTATGACCAGCCGTGGATTCAAAGAAGAAGATTTTGTCAAGGTGGCCAACTATATCGATCGTGCCGTTGCCATCGCTGTGGATGTACAAAAGTCGTCTCCCTCCAAACTCCTCAAGGATTTCAAGACTGCTTGCAATGATAACAAGGATATCGAAGCTTTGAAGAACGAAATCACTGAATTCTCTTCCAAATTCCCCCTTCCTAGTGTAGAATTTTAGATGTATCCATCCCCCCTCATTTTATACTTCTTTATTAAAAAAGAAGTACACCCTCTCTCACATTTATATTGTATTACATAGCCATATTTTTTACTATTAGTTTTTATTCTTATTATTGTCTCATCGAATAAAGAATCAAAAAGTATTTTTTTTTTTATTTTTTTTTATTTTTTTTTTTTTTTTTTTGGAAAGGAATCGGGGAAGTTGAGAACTGGTACTTGACTGGTTGAAATAGAAACAGTGCAAAAAGAAACAGAATTACCTAAATTGAGATAATTGGACGTAGAAAGAGTGACTATAATGATCGCTGAACAGTGTTAGTTATGATGAAAGCTGATAACCGGCGACTGCATGGACGCTGAAAAAGAGTTGGCGGCAAACATACCATTCGATACAGTATAGTACAGTACTTTGAGATAGAATTCGACAAACGAGAAAGAATGATAATAAATGAAATGAAGAAAATTAGTACTTTTAGATTCTTTTACCTTCGATATATGTTGTTAGTGATACAAGTTTAATAAATGCACACGATTGATCATCTAGTAGAAATTTAAAATGATATCGCAATACTATGGAAACTAATGACCACGATCATCACAATTGCATGAAATTTCATGGGACTTTTTGCAGCTAAAACTATATTGTAACTGGGTTCATTCCGGTGCTATCATTTCTGTGTTTTTACTTGGACCACATATTTTGAAATCATTTACATACATGACAACGCAAAAAAAAAAAAAAAAAAAAAAAATTGATACCTTCCCCCCCTCAAAAAAAAAAGGGCTGCACCACATTAACCACCGCCCCCTGATATTCACATTAGCATCTTAAAATTAAGCCTGCTTCGCCTAGCATCATCCCATATTTTTAACAGGTGTCTCAAAAAATACTAACTTCGCCATAATTTTCAATTTCTTTGGTCCAGAAAAGAGGCACTTTGTCTCAATTGAAAATTAAATACTGTACCCACGGTGGAGCGGCCCTTGAAAAAAGCGAGTATTTTGGACTCTGCGAAGGTAGTGAGAGTGCGCGTGTCAGAAAGCAGGTGTATGGTAGGACACTCACAAAACAACTACATTATCGCCGCTGAATACTATACAATAGGTGAAGAGCATTAATAAAAAGTACCTACTTTATAGAAGCAATATGGTAGATAGTAAACTCAAAGCACGGGATTCATTCCAACAAGGGATTTATTGCTGTTAGCATGAAGGAAACTAGAGCGAGATTTGATGAATGGTCAACATTCATCTGAAAAAACAACTGTAAAAAGGAATTTAATATATTGCATATAACATGAGAAAGACTATAAATGGATATCTTTTATTGAAGGACAACAACAATCAACATTAATCTAAAGAGGCGATGATGCAAAACAAAGATCCATTGCACAGGATATGTACGGGACTATTGGAACGTTTTTCATTGAAGCAAGCAAAAAGAGACGTATTTTATTCAGATGTAAATACAATCTATGACAAACTAACACTAAAATAAGCTAATGAGGGCTCCAAATAGCCAACTAATGGTGGTTCTAAATCCTAGATCCAAAATGAAAGCGTTTCCCCATGCATCTTGTGATCCCTGAGCTGAAACCTCTTCTAAACTAGTCCTGAAACTAATCGAAGTCCATCATAACCTCAAAGAAATCGAATG
This sequence comes from Absidia repens, assembly GCA_002105175.1. NCBI lineage: Eukaryota > Fungi > Mucoromycota > Mucoromycetes > Mucorales > Cunninghamellaceae > Absidia > Absidia repens. Next base: position 458,754 of record MCGE01000023.1, on the reverse strand, counting down.
GTGAAGAGACAAGAAAAATAAAAGGGAAAGAAAGAGAAGGTAAAAAAAAAATTTTTTTTTTTTTAGAGAAGGTAAAAAAAAAAAAAAAAAAAAAAATGAGAAATTAAAATCACGCGGGCGGCATTTGAAATAGTTTCGTGTACACTGTGTGAGGATTTGTTGGCGATTTTAAAGTTAAAGGAAGCGGGAAGTTGATTGTGTGAATGAGTAAAACCATATCGAGTACCTTTTTTTAAAAAAAAAAAAAAAAAAAAAAAAAAAAAGGAAATGGGAAAAAAAATTAATACGTACTAACGTTAAACTCAATTATTTTTTTCTTTGGTGGCCGGATTTCGTACCATCTGATGATCACACCATTTCAATGCAAAATTGAATAACTGATATTGATAGTCATTTATAAAAAAAGCCCCTATCTGCTCTTCTCATACATACGTTTTATATTTATTAGTTTATTGCTTGTTTACTCATTACAAATGCTTATCCCATTCGATAGCCATCCTGAAGGAAAATATGAACATTGCTGCGTTTCACCAAGATATGGGTCTACTTCCTACAGTGAGTATGGCGCCACCATGTCAAATTCTGTGGAAAAGACAAGATTAAATGATGATAAATATATTACATCTACCTGGACTAATGAAGAAGAGGCTCATGTGCGAAGAAAATTGGATGTACATTTGATGTCGTTTATCTTGGTACTCACCTTTGTACTGAATCTAGACAGAACCAACCTTTGTATGTGATGTTTTTTTTCCTGTGATTTATGAAGCGGCGATGTATTTTCATGAACTTGATTAACTTTTTTTTTTTCTTTTGTTTATTTATTACCTAGCCAATGCCATGTCGGATAATATGGCGGCTGATCTAGGGTTTACAAATGACACAGTGAATCTTTCCATTATGGTTTACTCCGTACTTTTTGCTCTGTTTACATTGCCTTCCAATTTTATTACAAAAAAAATTGGCGCACATATCTGGATTCCACTGATGATGAACCTCTGGGCGATTGTCACTTGGTGCCATGCGTTTATTCATGTACCTGAATTTTTTTTTTGCCAAATTAAATGTCCGCATGTAGCTCACTTTTTTTTTTTTTGACAGGATATTTATGGGTTCATGACTGTTCGAGCTATGATTGCCATCACTGAGGCTGGGTTTATTCCCGCATGTTTGGTTTATTTGACAGCTTTTTACAAGACAAATGAATTGGCTACTCGACTTGCTTATTTTTGGGGCGCCCAGGCGCTTGCCAGTTGTTTTTCCGGTGTCATGTCCTTTGGAGTATTCCGTTTAGATGGTTGGTTTGACTTACAGGGATGGAAATGGCTGTTTCTAATTGACGGAATATTGACCCAAATTATTGGGCTGATTGCATTGTAAGTATATAATACATATTGTTTCTACTTTTATTTATAATCGCAAAAATAGCCGACTTTTTTTTTTTTTTTTTTTTTTTTTTTTACTGGATTAGTGTGTATCTACCTTCCTCTCCTGCGAATACATTGGGGTTGCTGCGAGGGACACATGGATGGTTCACAAAAAGGGAGCAGTATATCGCCGTTACACGTATCCTACGTGATGATACTATTAAAGAGCATCAAAACAAACCGTTAACGTGGATGGATGTGAAATCAACTGTAACGGACACCAATTTATATATCCATCTCTTGATTACATTTGTGGGGTAATGGCGAAAAAAAATCTATCATGTCAAAAAGCTTTTTTTTTTTTCCTTATTGAGTATGCCCTACTTTTTTTTAAATAGATTGATGCCGGAAGTTCCGACAAAAACTTATCTACCGACACTGATCCATTCCCTTGACTTTCCCGTCACATTTGCTAACCTATTGGCAGCCCCAGCAGTTATCATTGGTTTTTTTTTTCTATAAAGATTGCCAAAAGTTCAGATAAGCATGGTCAAGTCGCGTTGCATGGCTTAATCGGTGCATTATGGAGTTTGGCAGGCTATATTCTTCTGTTTTTGTTACCCGTTGAATTGAATGATGTAGTGGGTGGAAAATGGACGTTCTATGGTATTGCAATATTCTCTGCAGCTTCTCCCTCGTCTCATGGTATGCACATAGCATGGATGTCAAGGTATATTTTACAAACAAAAAGATAATAAGGGAGGTATGTCAACCAATCTGACTTTTTTTTGGCGGCAACCTAAAAAAATCATGCAGCAATCTCGCCCCGATAGGAAAACGGACTTTGGCACTTGGCGCAGTAATCGGAGCGGCCAATATTAACGGTGTTCCTGGATCGATGATATATCGTACGGTTTGACATAGATGAAATATTATCTCCGTAACGTGTCTCAATCTCCTTTTTTTTTTTTTTTTTTTTCTATATATACGCTAATAATTTGACTAGAATCGAAAGATGCGCCCAGGTATTATCATGGCAACATGATCTGCATTTGTCTTCAAGTGACTGTCATAGGTCTGTGGTTATTTCAAAGAGGTCGTTACGTCTATAAGAATACGTCTAGAAAGGCAAAATGGTGTACCATGACCGATAATGATAAGGAAGTTTATTTAAAAACTACCTCCGATATAGGGAGTCAACGCTTAGATTACCATTTCAATCTCTGAGCACTTCAGATCATTTCTATCCAGTACTAGTTATCATCTGCACGTGTATCTTAAAACAAAGTTTACAATATCATCATCACAAATAAAAAATAATAACAATTTATAATATGTAAATGGGCAAGCCTGATATTTATTTGATTTTCTTTTTGGCAGATAATAAAAAGGGGGATGGGGGAAGGGAAGGGAGTATCTAATGGTAAAAATAAACATAAAAAATAAAACTATGAACTAAGCATTGGGGAGGGAGGGGGATAGAAAAATAAACTAAAATGTGCTAAAAAAAGAGGCAAGATATAGTTGATTTCAATTGGTGCCACCACCACTCTCAGAAGTAGATTCAGGAGTGCCATTGTTGCTACCATTCCCACTACGATGTTCTTCCGATGAATTGATTTCAGTTGATGGAGCGGTAGTTGATTCGTTGTTGGTAGTAGTGCCTTCGTGGGACTGGTTGGTACTTTGAGGACGATCGGTTTCGTGTTTGGCATCAACCTTTTCCGCCTTGACTAGTTCATCACCGTTTTTGTTGTTATCAGAATCAGCTGTAGCATCACCACCTTCACCGTTTGGAGCACGATCCAAGACAGCTGTACAAAGTTGGGAGAGAATACTCAATTTTCCATTTTCATCGGTTTCCGCAGCTGCCTTGTTTTCAGCATCTTCGTCTTGCTTTGTCGATTGTTGTTGTTGTTGTTGTTGTTGTTGTTGTTGTTGCTGTTGTTGTTGTTGTGATACCTGATGTTGAGAATTTTCCTTGGGGGCACCATTGGCATTAGCATTGGCAGCGGCTTGTTGGATGATATTGTTCATATTGTTCAAAATGTTGTAAGGGAGGTATTGATGAGCACCATTTTGGAAATTGGGAAAAGTTTCAAAATGAGAGGTATTGCCATAAGCTTGATATGGAATGGGAGCATTAGCGCCGCGGCTTACACCCGCCACACCAGTGCTAGGAGGAGGAGCGTACATGCCATTGGACATGGGGGGCATTGACATGTTCGGAGTAGTGGCAGCAGAAGAATCACCAGAAGTGGTGCCACCTAAAATAAAGATGAAGAGGGCATAAGATATCATTCATCACACATAGCCTACCCTTTAATTTTCATAGTCTATCCTTAAATACCTTGCTTTCTTTTTTTGTAAGGGCCACGTTTGATTCCCTTCTTACGTTCCTTGCGGACAGAATCCACACAAGTTTCAGTCAATCCATACTTCACACAACGAGGACAAGGTCTTTTTTCATCACATTTTTTACAGGCCTTCTGGCAGTTGACTAGGTAAAATTAAACAAATATAGTGAGAATCTAAAATGGGAGAGTGTCACGAGATATATTCTGAATCTCTGTAAATTTTTTTTTTTTTTTGTTTTTTTTTTTTTTTTTTGTTTATGGGTGAGCTTACCACAGGCGTTTTTGACTTGTTTTCTTTTTGTTTTCCCAAGAGCATCAGCATATTCCTGGTTAAAGCCACCAGTCATTGGGGGAGCTTGAGTCATATTGAGTTGAGAGTGGTCAGGAATTGGAGCTTGGGACGCGTTCATACCAGAAGTAGCAGGTGCTTGGGACTGAGGATATGTTCCAGGAAAGAAGGCAGTATTGGCAAACATATCGAAGGCAAAATATCTATGGTATCATATAGTATGATGAAAACTCTAGTTAGCTTCATAGTGTAATTTGTGTTCTTTTATCCGTTCCCTGTACTATTATGTTTCTTTTATCCTTTTATTTTTGGCTTACCAGTTGTTGTTATAATATAAAATACGGTCACAGTTAATCAATCAAACACAAAGATGATGGGGAAGAGAGTAGTCCAGTTTCTTGTTGTTGGAAAATCAATGCCAATGGAAATAATTGCCAAACAGAATGATAGGGAGGCCAGTTGGTGATAATAAAAAAATCAGAGAATTTATCTGTATGTAAAAAGTGCAACAAGTATAATACTTTCAAACGGAGGGTAAAAAAAAATCCTTTGACGGAGAAAGAAAAGAGAAGAGTGGAAGAAAAAAAAAAAGATGAGGGTGGAAAAAGGAGAATATATGGATAAAAAGAAGGGAATGGGTGTAAAATAAATTTCCATTGACGTCGTCATCCTATTCGGTCCAATCACATTCCACTAATCACACATCCACTAAAAAAAGGCATGGCCAATCAAAATTCTTTATTCAAATACCACCAACAAAATGCGTTGTCATAAAAATGTAAATAAATGTGATATATATAAAATGTAGTAGGGATTGTGACTAAAGGGTAAATAATTCTATATATAAATATAAAATGATGAGTATTATATGGCTCTTCCCTGTTTTCATTGCATTACTTACATATCTGGGTTGAATTGCGCTAGATGCATGATAAGCCAAGTGTAATTTTTGAAACTGGTGCTGATACCGTCTAAAGAAGAATAACTCACAAATATAGTATGATCAGAGAAAGACAGCACAGCACAGAGGTCAACCGATTCACTAGCAATAAAACTGATAAATGAACAGATAATGAGTTGTTGATAAAAATATAACACTTATAAATTACCTGTTCCACCAGCACCCTGAGTATCATTCCGTCGGATAAAAATATTCTATCATAATCGAATAGCGTGGCATTCAAGCACAGCTACCAACCAACCTCTCTCACTGTGAATACCGTTGCTTTTCCCCAGTCTAAGAAGGCACATTTGTTTGTATATCACAACATAGTATATATATATATATATATATATATATTGTGATACCGGGTTGAACTTGTGATATATACTGTGATAAACAATATAAATATAAAAAAGTGAGACTACGAGATCCAAACTCTAGGAACGCCAAGACATTCGTCTTATTTTTGTGAGCGTTCCCAGGTCTTTGAACATATTTCATGTTTACCTTCATGTGGTTTATTTTTCTATAGAGCAGCTTTTATGGTGAGATAATGTATAAATATTCACCAGTTCCATGGTGTAGTTTGTTGTTCGGAAAAGAGGGAAATGAGGAAACCAAAAAGGCGTTTGATCGGCCATCACCGAGTTGAAATTCAGTCCTGTTCGCCAATTATCAGCGGGGATTGAAAGTATTTTAAAATATATGCGTCGTTGCCGATTTTTTTTTTAATTTTCCTTTTCCTTCCTTTTTTTTCTTTTTTTACTGTCTTATAAAAAAATAGCTATAATGGGATCCTCCAAGGATTACATTGCTTTACCTACTTCTGATGAAAAGACATCGGACTCTTCTCCCTCTCCTTCTCCTCCACCCTATGAAGAGAAGTCTCGCTCATTTCCGCTTCGTTGGAAGGCTGTCTGTCTCCTCCTCACTTTCGTTGGATTGATCATTGTTGGCTTTTCCATTCATCCAGATCGTGAACATGTAAGAAATAGTGACTGGACTTGTTCTTGCTAATTGCTTTACTTACACTTGCTATATTTATTTTTTCTAGGGTCCTGTCGAAAAAGTGGATCTTGGCTTCCCTCGTGACATCCCACATCACAATTTTGCCCAAGAGGCTTTGACTGGTTTTATGACGAAACTCATAGATGAAGCGAAGCAGGGCCATCATCAAAGCGATCATACTCACCATTGCTCTGGAAAAAATAGTCACCCACATTTAATGAACAACAATGTCCAGTCCCCTCACGACAAGCACCATAAACATCGTCAAAACCCTCACAAGCAATTGCACCATAAACACCACCGTCATGGTCATCACCAAAAGCATCATCATCATCACCAGAAACGTGGGGATGAAGACGCTGTGTATATCCAGAAACTTCCCACTCACAACAAATATCACCCCCATCTAAGCATGCAAACCAACGTCGTGAACTTGGAGTCGCTGCGGTTGAAGAAAAGCAACAACGATGGAGTCAAAGTTACCGATTGGCGCCCTCTACCAAAACATCATTACACATTTTATCCGCACATGTACATTCCTCATTAATGGGTGGCGTGACACTTCGACAAGATACAACCGGCATTGAACAAGACATCGTTGTTACCTTTCACACAAACACCATCGACGGCACCATCCCCGTTGAGCTCTCAACGAACAACTTTGGTGACGCCTTCTTTGTCCGTGCTCGTAATGCTCCTGTCCAGATCTCTGGCGACTACTCGATTGATATTGTTTTCCCCTCCAGCATGACCACAATGAAGAAACTGGATATTCATATCAACAATGGTACTATTCATGCCGATGCCTCCCTTCAAGCGACCTTTGAGTCAGTCCAATTTTCTACGATCCATGGTGCTATGTCTGTACAGGTAATAAATAATAAACAGGTTTTTTATTTCCATTTGAAATGATGTGATACAATTCTAATTACCTTTATATTTCTTTATCCTTATTTTTAATTAGAAACTCACAGCTGACCGTATCATGCTTGGTACTTATTCTGGCATTATTGCCGGTACCTTCCAGCCCAAAGACCGATTTGCAGTGGGTGTTTATTATGGACATTCTAACGTACGTCTTCTACAATCATCCATCAATACTGATCACTGCCGCCATCTTCACATTGCCTCTTCATCTCCTCATGGCGTAGCTGAAGTAGTTTTGGTAAACGTCAAAACAAGAAAATAGACACTAACTTGATATTAATTAATAGACTATTCCTCTTCTTTATTTATTTATTAGGAACACGGCGCATTTGATGGTCAGTTTATTGCCTCTCGAACCCTGGATGAAGCTCCAAAGGTAGACTTTACTTCAAATGATAATCAGCTCTATGATTATCAAGTGATGGATCAACGCTACTTTGGCTGGTTTATGAACAATACAAGTCTAACCAACTGATTATTCATGGTCGTGAAGGAACACCCTGACTTTTGATTAGTTGATAGTATTATCTTTGCCTTAGTACTAGTATGGTAGTTGTATTTTATTTTTTTGATTGATTTTGAACACTTGAATAAACTTCGTTCCGAACGCGCGGGATTTGAAAAAACCAAAAAAATGCTTTGTCTTATTCCCACCAGCATATATAACATATATATAAATATATATTTTCTCATCTACCTGTTCTTTATCTTTTTCCAATGTCATTGTCGAGGATCGCAAAATTGACCCCTCAAACAACAGCATTATTCATCTGTGATATACAAGAACGATTCAAGGGGGTAATTTGGCAATATCCTAGTGTCATTTCCTGCGCTGGAAAAATGGTATGTTGATCTCCTTCGCTCTATCCTTTTGTTTAACCCATCCACCTTTTCTTTTTATAGCTCAAAGCCAGTAAACATTTGGATATTCCTTTGGTTGTCACTGAGCAATATCCTAAAGGTAAGGAAGAAGAATAACACGAAGACTATCACACATTCATACTCATATGCATATGTTTTTACAGGTCTAGGTGCTACAGTGGGTGAACTCGATATCTCTGATGCTACCATTTGTTTGCCGAAAACCAAGTTCAGCATGTTTTTACCCGAAGTGCAGCAAGTCCTTCAAAACATAACACGAAATCCATTTTGTTACTAGGCATCGAGGTAAAAAAAAAAAAAAAAAAAAAAAAAAAAGATATAAAGAGGGGTAGCGTAGGGCTTGAAAAGCTTGGTATATTGATGTACAGTATAAGCTTGAACTAATTATTTTTACATTTATGTAGAGTCATGTTTGTGTGCTTCAGACAGCATTGGATCTTTTGGACAACAGTTATGATGTACATGTTTTAGCTGATGGAGTATCTTCTTGCAACCATCCAGAAATCGATATTGCCCTTGCTGTAAGTGAGACTTTCTCTTTACTAATACGAGTTCATTTTCTCATCATACAGTTACTAATATTCCTCCTCCTCCTCCCTTTTTTTTTGGATTGATAAGCGGATGCGACAAGCCGGTGCTATTATTACCACATCGGAATCAGCCCTTTTCCAGTTGGTACAAGATGCAAAGCATGAAAAATTCAAGGACATCAGCGCGTTGGTCAAAGAATATGCTGAAGCTACCAAAGTCAACAAAGTCTTATTCAAGAATGTGCCATCAAGTCTTTAGAATAGTCAGTTATATATATTTTTTGATTTTAGGAATTTAGTGGTATAGTTTATATGAATTTTTATAGTATATTTATTTCTTTGAATAAAGAACACTTGATAAAATAAAAATGCGTGAAGCAAAAGTCTAAAACGAAGAAGAATGATGATTTACAAAGTGGTTGACATTAACGGAATTTAAAGATGACGGATAAATCAGGGGAATGCGTCAACAGAATTGGGGAACGTGTGTGTGTGTGTGTGTGGGTGGGTGGGTGGTTCTATATTCAAATCTATCTGAAATATCACTAAATGCTGCCTACAAGATAAGCAAAATACATCCTAGAATACATGGTGTTTGCGATATACATACTTTGAAATCGCGGTGAGCCAATCATGGGCATTTATCACGATAAAGTAAAGCGGGTGAATTATAAAACAATGCATCAAATTTGTCTATAAGAAAATATTGGTTTTTATTTGAATCAAAAACATTTGCGCAAAATAAGAATATAAAAGAATAATAATAAAAGAAGGGGTAAAGATTTACAAAATGTTTCGAGTTGGATAGTGTGTGTATGGCTGTATGACTGGGGAGTGGGGAAGTGATAAATGCGTAAATGAAATTGCGGGAAGTGAGGGAATGGGGGGGGGCGGAGCATCGAGTATAACTAAATCTATCTAAACTATGAATCAAAGCTCTTATCCCAAAAGCCAGTTTCTCTTGTAGTTTCGACCCGAGGTTTTTTCAAGTTTCGCAGAGTAGCCTTGAACCCAGGATAAAGCATGCTAATGTTCAGTTTCCACCAAGCTTTGTTGTATTCCATTTGTCGATCATACGCCTTGTTCAAAAAGTCCTTATAAAACACAGAAAGCGCTTCTGCTGTCACTTGTTGTCCATCGGCAATCACTACCAGCATACAAATATACGAAATAAACTGTTAGAATCTAGAAGGCGTGGGTACCCATACAGGCAAACATACATTGTTGTTCGTAGTCCTGTTTTGCTTGTGAAAACATAGCATTGTTGTTGGTCCAGAACGTTTGGTTAAATTCATCCACTTGTTGTTGTAGTAGTCGCCATTCCTTTTCCTATAAAACAAAGAAAAAGTGTCACTACAGCCGGTAACATAAAAGAGTCACCCTGTTTGCTTGTATAACATCTTACTTCTTTTGTTTCAGTGGGGGAGACAAAGTATTTGACAGGTCGCAGATTAGAGATCGAATCAGGTGTGCCAATCATATCCTCCATAACTGGTTGTGATAAAGGATCATGTGGGCGTTTCGATGATAAAGAGTGTTGTCGACGGAAGATAAAGTCGAGAGTTCTGCTTGTCGAACGTCGATGCATAACCTAATGAAAAAAGAAAAATAATATGCATTAAGAACCTAGTTTGACATGCTTTGTAATCGATTTTACCTTAATTGAATTCATCATGAGTTTTTATTTCAAGGTGGAAGCTAAATCTAAAGAAAGTTATTTTTTTTTTTTTTTTTTTTTTTTTTTTGGTAGATGGTAGTCCCTTTGAAAGTCCGCACTTATCCTGAGCCAGGGAAGACAGGTTCAGTTTTCATGCTGAAAGAATTTGAAAAAGTCAACATTTACACTCAGTGTCCAACGCTCAACATATACAAATAATCCCATCAAATCTAACATATCCCATAGCTACCCATTATATTATCATCTAGTGTTCTATTATCCTCAAAACCCGTTTACAAATATTTTTCAAAACACTAATAAACCATGCCCTAAACACGAGTTAAACGATATCCATTTTTCCATTCAACCCAAGATACGGAATTTCCTTATCATGTAGCAATAAAATATTTGAATTTTAAAAGTAATTGTTTATTGATGTAAAAAAGAGAGGATAAAAACGAAATGAATAAAGTGTGTTGGCTAATAATCAAAAAAAATATAACAAGAATAGCATGTAGGATGATGTAGAGGGGGAGTAACTATAATAACACAAAAAATAATGACAATAAAAAAGGGATGATGAAACAAGTGGTGAGTGTGGAGGGGAGGCAATCAAGTCTAATGCTAGAATGAATCTATTCCTTGTCTTTTTTGGCTTTCTTTTCCTTCTTTTCCTTCTTGTCCTTCTTGTCCTTTTTGTCCTTTTTGTCCTTCTTTTCCTTCTTTGCCTTCTTGGTGCCGTCCGACGATTCTTCTACTTCTTCAATCTTTCGCTTCTTGGGTTCTTCGACCTTTTCTTCAGCAGCAGCTTCGGCCTTGGTTTCAGTCATCACCACATCGCTTTGAGCATTGTATTGAGCAGTCTTGTTGAATTGGAATTTCTGTTGCTTCTGGTTGGTCTTGTCACGGTTAACACGTCCATTGGAACGGCCTTCGAGTAACTTGATACGAGCTTCCACCTTGTTGCGTCCATCAATACCAACGTCACAGCCTTCTTGTTCACCGAGAGCATCGACACGTAGAGCAATGGCAGATTTGGTGGCAAGCATACGAGCAACCTTAGCTTTGTACTTGGGTCCAGCTTGGCCAATCAAAGAAGCATGGTAGATCAAACCGTACTTGGGGGTGTTGTGTTTCGTCTTCAAAGCACGGAAAAGAGCCTTTTCGGCACCTAGGATTTGGATGGTGGAGGCAGGTTGTTTGGCCAAGTTCATCAAAGAACCAGCATGGGCAATCAAACGGGCACCGACAAGTTCACCAACAAGAGCAGTCAAGTTAGGGGCGATGGCGTTCATGCGGTTCTTCAAGTATTCGTACAACTGTGTTCGGTATTCAGTGATAGAGATAACTTGGTCACAAAGAGCGTGGATGTTTTCAATATCTTCTTCAGAAATTTCAGTACCCATGGAGATTTCGGCAGCTTCCTTGACTTCGGATTCCAATTCTTCGGGTAAGATGGCAGAGAGATCAGTGACTTGGGTGTTGGTACGGAAACCGACAGCCTTGACCACCTTAGCGTAGGCCAAATTATCCACTAAAATTTTGCCCATTTCAGGGAAATGCCAGCCATACCATTCCTTTACGCGCATAGCATAGGTGTTGAGTTCCTTGTCGAGGTCATCCAACAAAGCAATCGCTTGCACAATCATGGTATCCACCTTGTCAGGGCTAAACTTGAGCTTATAACGGGACAAAGAATGAGAGAGACCAAGAGACATGGCAGACAAATCTTGATGAGAAAGACCAGAGACCAACGATTCAAATTGCTCACGAATACCACGGTAAAGATCCATAACGGTAGAATCGGACAGGACACTAATACCGAGCTTCTTGTTGACGGCACTACCTATAAATCAAGTAAATAAAAGATCATTAGTATTCATTCAAAATCATAAGCTGCTGGATTTCTTATCTTTACCAAGCTTGGCATCGCTGACAATGAGCTTTTCTTTCTTCATTTCCTTTTCAGAGATTTCAGATTCCAAAAATTTCTTCAAGTTCTTGGGGACCTTGCCTTCCACGAGACCTGTGACAGCAGATAAAGCATCGGTGGTGTTTTCAAACTTGGTAAAGGCCTTGAGCTTGACACTATAAAGCATAAAGAGGGTATAGGAAGTATAAGGTCAATATTTTCATTCTGGATGTCAAAAAAAAAAAAAAAGACATACGCTTGATTGGCCTTTTCAGCGGTTTCGAAATCTTTCCAGATATCATCAGACTTTTCCAATTTGGCATCGTTCACCAACTTGAATAAAGCGTAACCGGCAGCAGTTTCGTAAAGAATAAGCATCGTTGTCTAGTGACTGCAACCGTACAAAAAAATAAAGAGAAGGAAAAAAAAATAGGAAAAAGATTTCTGAAAGTTTTTTGAGGGGCGACAACATTTTTTTCCTTTGCGGAAGGCAGCTCAGCCACAATCGAGAGTCCTCAATTTTTTTTTTTTTTTTTTTTTTTTTTTGACAGGCCACCTGTCAGCAATATATGCTTGCCTATTTTACTAAATTTAGGATTCATATTCTCTGCCGATTTTGTAATGCTGTAAAAATAATCCACAGAGTATGTTATTGGGTACACTACCAAGGGAATATGTGATCATAAAATTTTCTCGGGATTCAAATATTGATACTGTACACGGCAAATGCACTACGATAGTAAGTTATGTTACTTATTAATCTAGTTGATTGTACAATACACTGCTAATAGAAACTTACTCGTGATTTATATCGATACTAGAATCTTCGCTTTCAGTACAGTACAATGGACTATTTCGGAAACCACGCATGAAAGTATTCTCAAAGCCACCGTAACTGCAAGAAATTATTTGAATTCCCGCCATTTTTTATTTTCTCTTTTATTTTCACTAGTCTTGATCTTTGACTTTTTTATTCTTCTTCTTTTAACTTGCAATCAATTATGCCTGCTGTGAAAAGAAAGACAAACAAAAGTGATGACTCTAAGGCCTCCAAAAAGGTAATGAAGATGAATTATTTTTGATCGGGTTAAAGGATTAGATCGCTGACTTTATTTTGATGTAGATCGCCAAAATTGATGATTCACCAGTACCCAAAGCAGTAAGTGCTTTTGACGATGAAGCCGATGGCGATGACTGGGAATCACAATCGGACGAAGACGAAGACACAATTATCAAGAATGTGACGATGCGAAAGAAAGCTGAACATACCAAAGACGCTGATATGGAGGTGGCAGGCGGTGAATTGGAAGGTTTGAAGGAAACTGCTGAATTATACAAGTCAAATATTTTTAAGCTTGAAGTAAGTACGACTGGAGCAATGAAAGAGTTTAATCGAGTAGTTCTCTAAATCCTTTTGTTTTTGTTATTGTGTACAATAGCTCGATGAACTGCTTCAAGAAGTAAATGTTAAATACGACAAACATGCCACTTTGGAGAAAGCCCTTCACCATTTGAAAAGTATTTTTGATGCCATACTGCTGGAAAGGAATCCCTCGTGAGTGAATTATTGATTGAAACACTACATACGACACACTAACATGTATATTAATCATGGCTCTTTTATAATATAGCTACTTGATTTTGAATCCACCATGGCCGAAAAGCACAAGATCAAGGTACCATTCCCCCAACCTCGACCCGCAAGCGATTCTCAATACAAATTCAAGTTTGTCAAGCCTTCCTCCATCAATGTTATTGGCAGTTATGCACTCAAAACTGTGACAAAAACCAAAGGTCATTTTAACGTAGACGTTACTGTGGAAATGCCTTCTGTAAGTGATTGTGGTTTCTAAGGAAACCTCGTACTCTTTTAAGAACATCTATTTCTCTAATCCACTCTTCCATATATCTTTACCTTAGTCAATCTTCCAAGAAAAGGATCACATGAACAACAGATACTATTATAAACGTGCATGTTACTTAGCCGTCCTTGCCAATGCGCTCAAATCATCTAAGAAAGGCTTCAAGATAGAATTTGGTTCCTTCGATGGCGATTTACAGAAACCAATTCTGTTGGTTAAACCATCTGGTGGTAGGTTTCAATGGAGGGGGGAGCGAAACAACCAATGAATCAGTAGTTGATACTTATTCTCTCTCTCTGTTTTAGACAAATCCGATACTGATTTTACCAAATCGAAATGCATCATCCGAGTCATACCATCTATCGCCAGTGACATATTCTCCCCTCAACGATTAGGACCTGGACGTAACTGTGTACGGCCCAAAGACGAACTATCATCAGCCGACAATGCAATCGTGCCCACTCCTCACTACAATGCTTCTGTTCTATGTGACACCTCTTACACCACCAATCTGGCCTACTTGTACCAACACAGCAAAAACTGTCCTGGGTTTAAGGATGCCGTCGTTCTAGGCAAAACATGGTTATACCAACGCGGCTTGGCCACTTCAAATCAAGTTCAATCCGGCTGGAATGGATTTTTGTTTGCTATGGTTATGGGCTACCTTCTACAAAACGGATCAAGCAAAAAATTATCAAATGGCCATAGCTCTTACCAGCTTCTACGTGGCACAGTGGATTTCTTAGGTAAATATGATATATGTATATAAACAAAGCGAGGAGGCAAATGACATGCTAATTTTTTTATTCTTTTATAGCTAACCATGATTTCCAAGCTGAGCCTCTCTTTTTGGGAAAATCTACGCATAGTGAATTTACGGAAGAAGAATTCAAGAGCAATTATGACGTGGTGATTGTGGATCCTTCTGGTACGATTAATTTGGCTTCCAAAGTTACCACATCTGGATTGGCTCAGGTATGTTGGAAAAAGTTTTTTATAAAAAAAATGACAATTATTTGTGAGATAGTATACTCATTGAATCTCCCATCATTTTTTTTATTTATTGTAGCTGCAACATGAAGCCAAAATTGCTATGAACTCTTTCGATGACTCTGTGGATCGATTTGATACTCTTTTTTTGAAGAATGTCAACGACAACAAGTTCCGATTCGACAATGTTGCCAAGTAAGTGTTTATTATAAGCCCAACGGTATAAATTGCCATTACTGACCTTTCTTGTTTTACTTGATAGACTACAAATTCCTGAAACCCATATTGCTCAATACGGAACCAGCGCCCAGGCAGATGAGCCTTGTTACCCACAATTTTTTGCGAGACAAATCGGATCCATTCTTACCAAAGGTCTGGGCAATCGGGCACACCTTGTCTCAGTTCAATATGATCTCCCTTCTGCGACTTGGAGTATCGATACAGCACCTACGACTTACAACAGTGCGAATGACATAACCCTCTCCATTGGATTGATTTTGAATCCGGAAACGTCATCCCGACTTGTGGATCAAGGACCTGATGCTCAAGACAAGGCGGCATGCAAGGAATTTAGTGACTTTTGGGGGCAAAAATCAGAATTACGTCGATTCAAGGATGGCAGTATTGTGGAATGCGTCGTGTGGGAAACTCAGGGCTATGAAAACAAGTCTTTGATTGTCGAAAAAATCGTATGCTATCTACTTGGTCATCATTTAAAGATCAAGACCAACAGCATTCGCTATTGGGCTGGCCAACTCTATCCAATGATCAACTACGCCAAAGCAGTACCCGGAAATTTATTCAGCTCCAAGGTCTCTATCGCCGGCTTCCAACCTGTCAATGCAGCTTTCACCCAATTTGCCAAGCAACTTCGTGCCGTAGATGACGACCTTCCTCTTTTGATCAATAATATCTATCCTTTGTCATCTGGTTTAAGACAGGCCTCTGTCTTAATCCCCCATCCTGTCGATTTTGGCAACATTGATTCTTATCCTACCTCTGCCCGTTTTGTTCAAGCCATGGATGTGTCTGTTCAATTGGAGCGCTCCGGAAAATGGCCTGATGAAATATTGGCGATGCAAAAGGTGAAACATGCATTTCACCTGAAGATGGCTGAAGTATTCAAAGCAAAATATGGATCCCAGTGTATTGTGGTCAACAATGTGGAACAAACCAATCCTTTGTGCGCTCCTGGATATTTAGATATCTTCTACCATGGCTTCGTATTCCGCTGTCACTTGCATTTGGAACAAGAAGGTGAACTTTTGAAGGCCATGGCCGCCAACAAGACTACGTCCACTCCCCAACGTGTTTTAGCTGAAAAGGCATTGGAATCATATCAACAACTTTTCCAGCATCGACGTGAACATACATTCCACATTCAAGCATTATGCGCTCGTTTTCCAGCTTTCCCTACCACTATGCGCTTGGTGAAACGATGGTTTGGTGCTCATTTGTTATCTGCTCAAGTACCAGAGGAAATTATTGAATTGCTATGTGCTCACACGTTTTTGGAACCTCAGCCTTGGACTGTGCCTAATAGTGGATTGACGGGCTTCTCTCGTGTACTTGGCTTATTATCTGATTGGGATTGGGAATCAACACCTCTGATAGTTGATATGGATGAGTCAATGACACCGAAACTCCGAGACACTGTTACTGAAAAATTCATATCTCACAGGGATCAACAACATGCAGCAGGAAAATACCGAGCAATGATGATCGCCACCAGCAATGATATCGAAGGTAAACGATGGTGGAAATCTGGTCAACCTTCTCGCGCTATTGCTGCACGTATCCAAGGTCTAGCACGGGCAGCTTGCACAGTATTGGACGAATCGGTGCATGACAAGGATATCCGTCGTATTTTCATCACACCTATGGAAGATTACAGCAAGGTGCTTCATTTAGATCCCAAAGTGTGTACACGCTACTACCAAAACCTTCATCCTCAACGCAAATTCTTGTTCGAATTGGAACTTTCTGAACTTGGTCAAAACGTCTTTGCTCAATTCGATTCGGTAACCGAACTGGTACAAGAAATTGAAAAAGCTTATGGTGACCTTGTCATGGTTTTCTACGATAAATATGGTGGTGATAAAATTGCATTGGTGTGGAACCCTTTGGAATCGACACCTCGACCATGGAAAGTCTCGGCTGGATATAATACTCTTCCTGTAGATATGTCGAAATCAGGGTATCTGGTAAGTAAAAAGAAAAGAAGTGCGTATGAAATATTGAAAGAGTGATCTGACTTTGGGTCTCAATTGTTATAGAAACCTGCCAAGGGTGAACCTTTGTCAAAATTGGCTGGTCCTAACGTCAATGCTATTTTGGCCGAAATCGAACGACTTGGTCAAGGATACATTAGTCATATAGTTTAGTTTACATTTTACATTTTTTTATACATCCTTTTATACTATGTCCCATGGTTTTTTGTTTTATTTTATTTTTATTATTATTATCTCACTTTCTTTTTTACTTTTTTTATCTGCATTGAATAGAATAAACTTTTGTCGTTTTTTTTTTTTTCCTCCGAATTCTTCAATTTTGCGCTTATTTTAAAACACCGGTAGTGCAAAAATTGGATTCGAAAGGGGTTCCTCCTCCTTTTACTTTTTTCTTCCACTTTCTATCTTTTTATTATTTGACTCATGAAGTACTGATGGATTATTTTGCAAAGTTCAAAAAAAGGATTGTCCCGCCCAAAGTGCAACCAACTAGTGCCATGCAACTAGCAAAATTCCATAGCTGCTGGGATTACATACACGTAAAGTAAAAAAAAAAAAAAAAAAAAAAAGCAATCTATCATCTTTGTAAGCGTCTTACATACTAACTCCTGAAATATTTATAGAATATTCTAGGTCAAGAAGATCGCAAATCCAAATTACATGTTGAACAAACGGATATTCCTAATCGCCTACGGCAAATGGTAGACATGCTAGTGGATGAAGAAGCCCGACAAGAAGAAAATACAACAGGTGTCTGCATGGAATACTTTTTGAAAAATGGTGTATTACAATACTTGGTCAACGTTTCTGAAAAGATGGACTATCCTGAAGGCATTCGTGGTGAAGCAATCCGAACTATTGCAAGCATGGTAGATTTATTGGATGACCGTTTTCTGGTACACAATGCTGTCCACAAACCAACCATCAAACTACTTCGATTTTGTGTTTTGGACGATCGAGAAAGTGATACTTACCACGAAGATTTGGTGGACTTGATGTATATTATCTGCTCGAAAATTCATGGATTTCCCGCTCTACTGAATATCTTCTTTCACGACAAACAATGGCTCACTACACCGCAAAAGACTTTCCACCATGATATCTCCTCGGTCGCGAACAACAATGGCACAGTTATGAATCACCATCAGCAGGAACATGCTCAACATTCACCGAAAACGCCAACAGTTACATCTTCCTACAACAATGATAACACCAACGATATACCAAAGAAACCTGAATACGAATTTTTATTATTTACCTATCTGTTACGATTTGTCCATCGGGAAGGACGGTCGGGTGACTTTGCTCGGACTGGGTTACTGTTCTTGATGGAAATGGCCACAAGTCAATTGGGTGAATTTATTTTGGGATCTGATTTTGCGACAATCATGGCAGCTGGTCTTGGGGCTTTGTACTCACAGCTTCCTCGAAAACTGGTGATCAAGGATGACTCGGAACTGTCTACTCACTCTGCTACATTTTTGCTGGGCCAAGACTTGGATCCACGGGCAATGGCTTCTGGAATGGGTGTTGTTTTTTCGAATTCCGCAGATTTCAAGCTACAGTTGGATTCGTTTTTGAAACTCTTTGAATTCTGTCAAGATGTGCTTACCCGGTGCCCCAATGCTGATATCTCACTGACTCTCTTACAAAGCATCCGTACCTTTTTTTTGCAAAACATTCTCTACCCTTCCATCCTTGAATGCTCGGATATTGATGGCTCTTCTGTGGCTGTCATCACTTATATCGATTTGATCCTACAAACTCTCCAACAAGAAGATCTGGCTGATGTCGTAGTCAAGTTTTTGATGGACGAAGAAAGTGTTCACGACAATACTTTGGCTTCCTCAAAGGTGAATACTTTTAGCGCTGGTGTGGCGGCAACAGACAACGGTAGCGAGGATATCAACAACAAACAACACTTCAATGTATTTGCCGGTATTGAATTTGATCAGTTCAAAAGCTCACCCTACTTCACAGCTGCTGAACGCTTCACCCTCAAAGACCTTATCCTTAGTCGACTCAAATCAAGCTCACAACCGACGGTCATTGCCACGCTCAAGCTATTGAAAACCTTGATCACGAAACACTGTCGCTATTCTCTCAAACTGTTGAACATATTTCCAGACAATTCACACTCACCCTTCCCTTCGGATCATACGTCAAATTCAACTTCATCCACAGTCGTCTCGCACCACATCAAAGAAATTGAATTATATTTTTCGTTGATTACTGGAATTGATCAAACACACTCTAGCGACATTCTCTCGGTGGGTTACGAAGAATACCTGGACGACATTGAATTTCAGATGGAAGCTGATTGGTGTTATCAGAACATGGTCAATATGGATGGTGTAAAGACTGGAACACAACAAACGAGCACACCCAAGGCCGAAAGACGACGTAGCTTCAAGTATGGAAAACGACCGGATGAAAAGGATCAACGCATGGGAAAACAAAGCAAGCAGCATCATTCTCTATGTTCAGCTAAAACACATTTATTCCGACATCGCATTCGGCCTACCGATCCGTTATTACAAATCCTTCTTGGACTTCTCAGCCATTTTTTTGCCCAATCATCGGCACTGAATTTAGCATTGACCGGTGTGATTTCGGCCCTTGCATTGTGCCCCTATCGAAGCTTGGAGGGTTGGATCTCATTTCAGGAAAGCGACCGTACCACACCTGACGACATATTGATTTTGGACTCCAGTAATATCACGAATGGAACCACAACTACAACAAATACGACAACGACTTCATCCTCTCCTTCCACTTTCGCATCTAGCACCACGGACAATTTACAACGATTACATCTGGATGGTGGGAACGGCGACAAAATACGCGGTAGCGATATTTATGCTCATTTTGATTACAACCAAGTCGATGAAGATGATGAAGACGATGACCGATCTGTGGACTTTGGCGTGGAACGGAATCTATCCCACACAGCGACAACAACACAATTCAAATCATTCCCACCCTTCTTTACACTTTTTCAGACATTGACTCAACAAGTCGACTTTTATCGTTCTGAGGTTGACGACTTTGACGATCTTTTACAGGAACGGTGGCAAAGTTTGATGTTCGGTACAGTGGACGCGTCTCTGTCGGCAACAAGTGGAACTGCTGCTACTACACTTGGATCTGGTTCAATGGGGATGACTGCAGGTACGTCATTATTGTCGTGGACATCGTCCTCTTCTGGTGCCAATCGTCGAGGCTCATCAATGCGACAAGATACGCAATCATCATCTCTATTTTTCGGCCCACCAACACCTAGCAACATTGATACTGGCAATAACGGCAATACGATGAACGGGACATTAGTGAATGAGTCTGGATCAATGAATAGTGGACGTCGACCCTCCATTTTACGAACACCTCCGGCATCGGCATCATTCAGTCACTCTTCTACTGGTGCTTCAACACTCTTCCACCAACAGCAGCAGCAATATCATCAACAACAGAAACGGCGACCATCTATATTGCCTACATCATCGTCTATCTCATCGAATACCGTCAATCACCATTATCATCCCCAACGTTTACCACCAAATCCATCAAAATCATTATCATCATCTACTACCGCTGCAGCCATGGCAGCAGCCACACGAGTCACACCTACACCACTCTCACCACCGACACCGACAATAACAACCGGTAATGGAGCCAATGGTGCCAATGCGGAAGCGATACCTCCTGTGCTGAATAATCCATTATCACCACTGGCTATCCATGCCCGAAAAACACTCAATGCAAGGATTCAGCCCCTTTTCCCATCCAACTTTATCATTGAACCCGAAGAACCGATATTGGACTTGGATGAAGATGACGAAGACACATTTGCTCCCAAAGATACAAACCCCTCGCAATCAAGACGTTTGGACAAATCAACTGAAATTACGCTCTCGATGCTTTTGAACAATGTGGTGATTTTGGAGGAAACAATCAAGGAATTAGTGGCCATCATGCAAGTGCGGCGGTCGAATGGAATTGATCGGGTCTCTTATTTGTAATTTATAGATTTAGTTGGTTTTTTTTATTTTTTTTTTGTGATAGTTTAGGTTTAGCTATAGTATTTGTTATATGGTGACCTTTGGCTTCTTTTTTTTAAATTATTATGAATTGATTATTTGTTACTTTATTCACTTTAATAAAATGAACTTTGGATACTTTTTCTATCTACTTTTTTTTTGAATGTGCTTTCAGACGTGAGACAGTATATGTTGTAGGGTGGGAGGGAATGTATTTTATTTTTATTATGGATGGCAAGATACTTGATACATATATTATATTGAATGGGGTGGTGTTCTTTCACTTGGCAATGCCTTGTCTATTTTATATTATTTTATTTTTTGACATAAACCTTTGGACTCGGCCGATATCATAAAACAAAAAACAAGCTAGGCACTACATTTGGTATGAAGCTTCTCTGGTGTGGATAGTTCAGCTTTAGTCCCTTAAATATGAGTGATGTGTTGACTAATCGAGAAAATTTTTGATATTCAGTGATCACTTTTGAGAAAGATCACCCAGGACGTGTCTTACATGGTAAAGGGATACTATATATTGATGCCTTTGAAGAGAAGGTCAAATTTGTCTGAGGTTCAATTACGCAGCAACACACGATAAATGATTTTAGTCGATTTTTTTGCTTAAAACAATTTGGGGTCTTCTTCCAAGTCTTGTTGTTGTCCTGAAACATACATTCAAAAAAAAAAAAAAGGGAAATGTACTTTTACTTTCAGGAATTGAGATTGCTTGGAATATTTGTTGACTAGGAAAAATCTCCGATCAGCTGGATGCGGGACGTCAGGAGTTTTGAGTCAAAACGGTTGTCGAATCTTTTTTCTCCCACCATGCTCCTCCGCGATTTTTTTTTTCTGCATTGATATAAATTCAATTTTTCTCTTCCAAAAAACGCACTTTTAGTAATTTAATGTACCAGAGCGATTGGCGATTATTGTATTCGTTGCTCTTCATAGATAAATTAATCTCATCCCGTTTTTTTTCCTACTTGATATTTAGAAAATTTTGATCATAATTAATATCTTTGGCAATGAATGAGGTAAGAGCAATAATGCTGAGAAATATAAGAGCGACGATGATTTTACTACTGTTGCAGCCTACTTCACATTCATTTAAAGCACCGCTTTTTTTTTTTTTTTTTTTTGTAAAAACCGGCTTTCCCCTTCTTTCTTTTCCTTTTGTGCTCACTTCTTTTACACTTCTTTTTTTATAAAAAAAAAAAAAAAATACTGTACTTATCTCTCACAGATCTCTGGAAAAATATACTCTTCGGGAAACGATACTTCAACAAAAAACAGTAATATGAATGGTGTGATCGACCTCATCAACAAAGTGCAAGATGCCTTCTCAACTGTTGGTGCATATGACTCGCTCAATCTTCCCCAGATCATTACTGTGGGTAGCCAAAGCAGTGGAAAATCCTCGGTATTGGAAAATATTGTTCAGCGTGATTTTCTACCTCGTGGCAGTGGAATTGTCACCAGGCGGCCTTTAGTTTTACAACTGATTACTCTCTCGAATAATGCACCAGACTATGCCGAATTTCTTCATGTCCCTCAACGCAAATTTTATGACTTTGATCAGGTGCGGATGGAAATCGAACAAGACACTTCTCGGGTGGCTGGATCTCATAAGGGCATATCAAGACAACCTATTCATCTCAAGATATATTCGAAAAATGTCCTCAACCTAACTCTGATTGACCTGCCCGGTTTGACGCAGGTAAAACAAAAGGTGCCCACTTTCTTGAATGTTTCTACTCACTACTGTTCTACATATACACTATTCTTTTATTCTATAGGTGCCAATGGGTAAGAAAAATATTCATGGTTATAGAAAAATTGCTACACCATCTGACATCTCTCGAATAATATACAACTTTAGGTGACCAACCTGCCGATATTGCAAAGCAAATCAAGCAGCTGGTACTGGATTATATATCAAAGCCGAATAGGTAACATAAAAAGAGCTTTCGGAAACTAGGATTACAGAAAGGAACCAAGATCGATAGACTCACAGTGTGTTTATTTATATATGTAATTGTTGTGTGGGTGATCCGTATGGCTTGAAATGGAAATCAGTATCATCCTAGCGGTTACTCCAGCAAACACAGACCTGGCAAATTCAGATAGCTTAAAGTTGGCAAGGCAAGTGGATCCAAGTGGAAAACGAACAATTGGTGTTGTGACAAAATTGGACTTGATGGATACTGGAACACATGCTCTGGATATTTTGACAGGGCGGTTATTTCCTTTGAAGCTTGGGTTTGTGGGAGTGGTGAATCGTAGCCAACAAGATATATTGACAAGGAAACCTATGGCAGAGGCTCTCAAGTCTGAAGAAGCGTTTTTCCAAAGACATCCTGCTTACAAGACGGTCGCCAAGCAATGCGGTACTGCTTATTTATCGAAGCAACTAAACAATGTAAGTTAGAGTGAAAGTGGTGACGGGGAAGTGAGCAAATAATTATATTACAGGGTGATTGCTTCATGTAACGTTTTACTTTATTTTATTTAGATCCTCATTGCACATATCAAGGAAAAACTTCCTGACTTACGATCGAAACTTAGCACATTGATTGGTCAAACGCAGCATGAACTAGCACAATACGGCGATTCAACATTTACTGGTAAAGTTCATAGTGTAAGTGTACTACTGCTACTCAAAACAAAAACAAGGGTGTCTCGTTGATCTTTTGCTGATCACTTTACTTCCGTATAGGGCTCTCTGATACTCAAATTGCTGACTCTATATTCTTCCGAGTTCCTTGCATCCATTGACGGTACATCAGCTGAAATCTCAACCAAGGAACTGTAAGTATATTGACAACAAAAAGCTGTGGTTAAAACAGAAAAAGAAAAAATTATGCTAATGACTTAGTTTACAATTATGCTGTTAGATCTGGTGGTGCACGTATATACTTTATCTTCAACAATGTATTTGGTCATGCGTTGGACTCTATCGAACCGTGCGCCAATCTCACAAATGACGATATTCGTGTTGCAATTCGAAACTCAACTGGTCCTCGGTGTTCGCTTTTCGTACCTGAACTGGCTTTTGACTTACTGGTCCGTCCTCAGATCAAGTTATTGGAAGCTCCTAGTCTGCGATGTGTTGACTTAGCCTTTCAAGAATTATCAAAGATCTGTCATACATGTGGAGGCAAGGTAGTATTATAATATTTACACTCATTAATGAAAAGCAAGTTTGACTGACTTGCTATGTCGGCGTAGGAAATACAACGATTCCCGAAATTACACACCAAACTAGTTGAAATTGTCTCTGACGTGCTACTGGAACGGTTATCGCCCACTTCCGAATATGTTGCAAGTCTTATTGCTATCGAATGCGCTTACATCAACACTAACCATCCTGATTTTCCCGGTGCTACTCGAACGATGGCTGAACTCCAAAAACGATCCCATACACCCACCATATCAAAATCACACACACGACGGCACCATGTAAGTAATAGCATTAAATCAAGAGAAATGAAGAAGGGGATGAGATTAATTCTTTGTTTGATTTTTGATCATTAAAATTATTTTTTTGGTTTTGAATGATGGGGGGGTTTATAGCTGCAGGTACCATCTGTTTTTACCAATGGCATAACTGATCATCATCCTGGTCGCCGGGCATCCGCTGCTACATCAGCATCTCAATCGCCACCTAAACCTGATTCATTTTTGAACTACTTTTTTGGTAGCAGCGGTGGTAGTAATGGCACTCACTTTACCGAACTACCAATTGGGACAGCAGCACATTACCATCTGCCGTCGTCTTCACCAACCAATATTTCTCACCCTCTATCGCCGGAAATGGATTCTCCTTTGGAAACACAATTTGGCAATAACGTAAGAGATGCGAAGAATTATTTGGACCACAAAGACTTATTTTTACTTCATTGTTTATTTTATGCGGGGAAATAGCTGTCTTTGATTGACAAAGAGGATCATACCCAGCATCAATTACAGTTGGAAAAGGACAATATGGAAGTGGAACTCATACGTAAGTACACTGAAAAGCCAAAAATATTAAAAACTACAAAAAAAAAAAAAAAAAAAAAAAAAAAAAAAAAGAAACAGGGTCGAGACAAAATGGTGAACTAACAACTGTTTGAATGTATTGGTGGAAAACGATGTAGGTAAGTTGATCATATCCTATTTCAGCATTGTCCGGCGGACGATTCAAGATCTTGTCCCGAAAGCCATTATGCATCTTTTGGTGAATTTTACCCGGGAATCCGTCCAAAATCGGCTAGTGACCTCTTTATACCGTGAAGATTTGTTTGACGAATTACTCCAAGAAGATCCAACCATCGCTGCCGAACGACAAAAATGTAAAACTATGCTGGATGTTTATAGAAAAGCGTTTACAATAGTTAGTGATGCTCTGTAGTTATAGTATTTGTAGGATAGATGTTTACTTTTATTTAATTAAGTTAATAAAAAAAATTGATATATATGATATATGATTGTACATACTTGATGATTTATTGATGTAAACGGCCCACTTTTTCGCAAACGTGATGACTATGGAGTACAATGAAATGACGGTTAACTTGGATTATATAGTGGTTAGAACCATTAGCACCATAATGCTCTCTCCTAGGATTATATAGTGTAGTCGGATTCGCCAATAGATCCCTTTGTACATTCTATTTATATGGTGCGGCTCGCTTATAATGTCAAATTTTTAATTTTCATTTCAAATTTATGGCTTCAATCGCAGTTTGAAAAATACCTTTTAAAGCCTTTTTTTTCCCTCCTTCCTTTCTTTTCTTTTTTTTTTTCCCTCAAGTCACCGCCATTTCATTGATCTCAATGGGATGTTGTTCAACTGGGATTAGCGTCAGGACTAGTTTAGAAGGGTTTTCAGCTCAGGTCTTACGAGATGCATGGGGAACCCCTTTCATTTTGGATCCAGAATTCGGGACCACTATTAGATTAAATTCATCTTAGTTTAGTATTGGTTGTCATTGTTATAATTACTACTGAATAAACTTTGTCTTGCCTTTTTCTATCATTGTTTGATTGTCTTACCAAATGTATATACATGGACTTATTATAAGCAGAAAAATACAAACGGGTGTGTGTCCGTACAACAACAAAAAAAAAAGAAGGGACGGCACTTTTTATTGTACAAATAGTAAATAAAAATACATAAACTAATCCTCATTTGCAAGTCTTACAATCTACATCTACATCTACATCTATTAGCTACGCTTGATATGGGAGCGGGAACGAGCAAAAAACAGGACCTTGTTTGCTGTAAAATATTTTGCAGTTTTCGCGGTGTTTTACAAAATAAATTTTCCTTTTTAGTACATCAGATACGTTTCAAATCCTAGGCCAACCAGCCAAAATCTTCTTTTTTGAAGGCTGATAAGTTTTTCTTTTTTTATTACCGATGTACAAGTTTTGTTCTTAAAGGTCTGAATTATCATGTTTATACATTATTTTTTGAGGTGGCCATTTTTTAAAAAACTATCAGCTTTCTAGGATCATGCCTAATATTTGACATTATAAGTGAGCCGCACCATATATACAATATGCCGAGTCTAGTGGAGCTGTTACGTCGACAATATAGTCTTGGTTGATTATATGAATGGTAGAACGGAAATAATACCATGTTGCATATGAAACGGTCTAGAACCGTCAACTAGGCGCAAGGTCTCCAAGGATGGGGCAAGGAGCCATATATACGCTGAAAAAAACAAGTGCAAAATTCGCTATATGAGAGTTATCTATTTCCTATTTTGCCTTGGTGCTCAAAGTGGAAATATTGCTTCTTTTATCTGCTACCTGAAGTGGAAACATTGCATCTTTTATCAGCTATCAAAAGTAGAAACATTGTATCTTTTATCTGCTACCTGAAGTGGAAACATTGCATTTTTTATCAGCTATCAAAAGTAGAAACATTGTATCTTTTATCTGCTACCTGAAGTGGAAACATTGCATTTTTTATCAGCTATCAAAAGTAGAAACATTGTATCTTTTATCTGCTACCTGAAGTGGAAACATTGCATTTTTTATCAGCTATGTATAGCCTTGAACATCCCCAGTTAATGCTTGTTTATATAAGAATCACTAATGTTTATTAACTCAGCTTTGAAATGTTGAAAATATAAAAAATAAAAAATATCGATAAAAAAACCTTCAAATTTTTATTTCTTGTAAAAAAAAAAAAAAAAGAAAAAGTTCTAACAGTAGTTGGTTGGTGTTTAGGCATTTTGGCTGGTGAGCCTTGAAATTGAAATGATCCTGGACAGGGAAATTTCCAAAAATGGTAGGGGTTTATTTTAAACGCTGCTGTTACACAATGAAGAAGGAATATTGTTGCTGTTTTGTACAGCCTCTATAGTCGATTTAGCTTTAATGATTTACTTTTTTTAAAACCAATAATGAATTTACCTCAGACACACACACACACACACTCAAAAAGGAAAAGGATTGTTCAATATTTGATGGGTCTGATGCTAAGGGCTGGTTAAAAAAAAAAAAAAAAGAGGATGTTTTATTGAAGTATAAGCATAAACCAGAAGAATCAACAGCCGAAGAAAAAGGGGGAGGACATAAAAAGGTATCTAAGTATGTATATGAAAAACTAAAAGTACGATAAAGCAAACAATAGTAAAAATCAGTACATATTTTATTATTATATTTTAAAAAGAAAGTGGATCGTAAGAAAACTCAGCTATAGTAACTTTAATTTCGCTCTTTTGGCCCTCCAACTCCTTTTTTTTTTCTGACCCACCGCTGACGCCCTGTCCACCATAGGAGCCGTCCATCCTTTTTTTTCTCAATCGCTGCTCACCCGTAGTGCCAAACCACAGAGTCTTCCATTCCATCCCATCAAAACCCACACTTCAGAAACCCCCTACCACCCAGTAGCTACATAATTAATACTATTCTCAACTTTGCTCTTCAATATACCCCTCCGCAACAAAATACACTGTAATAGCTGTTTTTTCACACAAACATATCCTTGTGTTCTTTTCTACGCACAAACTTATAGAGTTGGTGGAAGAAGTCTCCATAATACCCAATCCGTTCCTTTTTCATATATATATAGACACACTTTTTTTTTCTATGCATATGCAATACACATTCGATGAAGCCATCATGTAAACGCACATCAGAGAAACTATTTATAATAAAAAGAACATATTTATTCAGACGTAGATACAAACGATGGTAAACTATTACTGAACTAAAGAGTGCTAATCTACTGTCGTTCCCTAATTCTACATCCAAAATGAAACCCTTCCCCATGATGTTTGTTTTGCGTTTTTTAAAACGCCCCTAATTCAAGTTCTAACACTAATCCTAGATCACCAGTACCCCAATGAGCCTTGCCATCATATCATTCAGACTATCATGAAGAAAAAAAAATAAAAAAGAAAGAAAAAGAGTGGAAAAAAAAAATGGGGTCAAAAAAAAAAATAGAAAGCAAAATGCGGAGCCTGAATCATCCAGCTTTTTTTTTTTATGTCAAAAAATCAGGGAACTGCCATATAGCATAATTCGTTTTATCTTCCAGTGGAAAGGCAGTTACAGCCACTACATAATCAAACTCTAATCTCTCCGACACATTTCAAGTAAGGTATTATTTCAGCACACAAAAAACCCATTGACGACGCGCTGAGCACGACGGTTGGGCCCCAAGGGGCTGGCCACCATAGTGCGAAATGGCGGAGGCCCTAATCCCTTCCCTATTTTTTTTTTTCAGCACGCAAAAAAAAACCATTGACGATGCGCTGAGCACGACGGTCGGACCCCAAGGTGCTGTCCACCATAGTGCGAAATGGCGGATGCTCTAATCCCTTCCCATCAAAACCCACACTTTAATAAAAAAAACTGTGACACCCAATAAATCGAAACATTTCCAAAAGCTCCAGCGGAGTGCCAGAGTGTTTATTCAGATAAAAATGAATCAAGATAAAGGCTAAATAACGCTATTCTAAGAGGCTAAATCTCGTGGCGGTTCGAGATGTTGAATCCAAAATGAAAGGGTTTCCTCATGTATCTTATATATCCCTTGATAAAACCCCTCTAATTCTTTGTCTAATGCTAGTCTAATACTAATCTAACCTCATCGTAACCTCATGAATGTTTCATGGCGTTGATCAAAAAAAAAAAAAAAAAAAAAAAAAAAAAAGATATTATTCTAGAAGTTTGCACCCAAAAAAAATACCATTTAAATCCCCACAAGGTAATTTACATTTTCTGGTACTTTCTTTTTTCATTTTTTTCTTCCACCATCACAACTTTTATGGGGTAATGGTGATCTTAGATTATGTTTGGACTAGTATAGGAGGGTTTTCAGATCAGGGATTGCAACTTGCATGGGGGAACTCTTTCATTTTGAAGTCAAGATTTGGGACCACCACTAGTTGGCTTTTTGACCGCTAGTAGTTGGCTTTTTGGAGCGTCCATTAGCTTGGTTTAGTCTTAGTTTGTTCATATATTGTTTACAAATTTAAATAAAGCATGCATCTTTTTACTTGCTTCAGTGAAAATTTTCCCATCAGTCTCTCTTTCAAGTCTTGTACAATAGATCCTCTCTTACTACCATCACCTTTTTTGATTAGCGTTGACTGTTGCTGTACTTGGAAACAGATGTACTTTAGTAAACCTCATGACCTGTACGATACTGTGCATTATATTGACCTCCATTTAACAAATGCGCCCTTTAAATTTAGTGCTGACCATCTTTCAGATATCGATTTATTCTTCGTCTTGCTTCTTCCAGCACACTTTTCCACTTAATCCCCCTGTTACAAATGAGTCCCTCTTCTTTAGCTTTAGGATCTACAATATGATTCAATAAAATGTGTCTTTTTTTAGCCGTCTTCTGTCTCATTATTCATCATCAAAGATAGTCATATTCCTGCTCGACCAATGATATAAATAAATTTGAGACGTACTGTACTTGTAGCCGGCGTCATAGAGAGAATGTTGCCCAGCTTTCTAGCTTACCTATGACTACTTGTTAGTGTTCGACAGTTTTAGGTCACTTGATATGAAAGGGGAAGATATTTCCATCAACCATCATCATAGGTCGTAAGGACGACTAGTCTCTGCTACTACGTGATTTCTATATAGGGGATGACTACTTGTCATATGATGTGGATTTATCGATCTTGTGGATCAGGACAAAACAAAAATAAAGGACATTCAAAGAATAAGACAATATTTATTGGGGTGTATGTAATATATATGTATATAATAAGACTATGATATAAACTAAAAATAATATATGTATAATAATGGAAGTAAAAACAAACAGAAATAGGAAGTATACAAGATATATAAAAAGATAAAAGAAAGCTAAACTAACCAAACTAGAGATTGATGAGAGTGAATCAGACATGTTGTTGTTTCTTTAGCATCCAGGATCTTCTATGGAACGATTTTGCTGATGGCGATAGCGATGATGATGGCGTTGCTGTGTTTCTAGATTCAGACATGAAAGGCATAAATGGCGCAGCTGGATTTACGTTGATGGGAGACGTAGGTTGAGATCGAATGGTCTTGGATTGTTTTCTTCCAGAGAGCATAAAAGGATGACCAACGATGGTTGTGGGTGACAGGGCGGCGTCCGAGCTACTGGCCGTGGTAGTGGAGAGAGTTGGTACCGAAGATTGCTGTATATGAGGGGGATAGGAGGTTTTGCTGGAACTGGTTTTCGCTAGGTCAGTATAGTTCTTGGCGAAGTGTTTCGAGTCCATGCCAGAAAACCAATCTACCATTTGATGATCAGATATAAAGGGTATCATGTCAGCTGGTGTCTACATAACAATAGCAATGAATAGTTTCGACCTTTTAGTATTGCAGACCTATCTATTTATTTGATACAATATATGTATTACCTTTCCAAATTCATCATAATATCTGATAAGCATATCCACCACTTTGATTTCTTCAACAGGAGTTTTGTCAGTCATCACACTGCTATTGCTTGTTGCTGCCATATCTTGATTGTTAATAGAAGTCCGGTCGTGGAGAACGCTTGGAGCCATGATCCTCGCCAAATTATAGATACCCATTTTGTTAATATCCTTAAATGTAGAGACATGCTGAAGGAACCCAAAAACGACTTGCATTGTGTCCCTGTTTTCCTTTGGAAGCATGCAACATGCAAGATGAAGCATGGTCTTGACTTCTTCCTCGGTATCCAATCCTATCAATGTAAACAAAGAGTCATAATAGACGTGAGAATTCAAATGATGAAAAGGGAGAGAGTTATTTTTCTCCTCACTTTTTTTATTATTTTTATTACCAACTGCAGCTACAAATACTGGGTAAAGCCTAAATGTCAATAATGGTTCAGGTAATTCGCGGAGGTATCGTTTCAATAAAGCAGCCAGTTGAATAGATGTTTGTTTGGCAAGGAGATCAATTGTATTGGTATTGTCCGTAGTAGTGTCTTTGTCGATGATATCTTCCATTTGTTTCAGTTCCCGTATGTTTCCATTTTTCCTAAAAATCCCTTCAGCCGATAGGTCTAAAAATGTATATCGAGTTAGCATCATCTATAGTTGTTGTTGTTGTTGTTGTTGTTGTTGTTTTTTTTTTTTTTTTTTTTTTTTTTTTTTTTTTTTTTTTTTTTTTACCTCGTTGCAAAAGCGCCAATACACAATGTTGAACAAAACAAGGTACCTTACAATGCACAGATGTGAAGCAAGAGATCGCCCACTGGGTAGCAGCATGATTATCCATGATTTTGTCCATATCACCAGTGTTATTGTCGAGAATGTTGGTCCCAATGTATTTTTTTAACAAGTCTACTTGATTTCGTTTCCGCAGGTCGATTCGATCAGCACCCGAAGTCAGCTGGGCTAATGATACACTGAATACTTTTCGATGATTAACGCTGTTCTGATGATCTGCTGATGGAGTGTGAGGTGTCCGTATTCGTGTTTTGAGTTTTCCCCATAGCGATGTTTTCCGGCATTCGACAAGTAGCATCCATTCCTCCATCGTATACATATTCGGTGGTGCAAATGTGGCGATCGTTTTGGCTGCAATATAACGTACCAAAAGGTACTGGTTTGGTGATAAGGGCAATAATTGGTGATGTACAAGGGACATTGACGCAGATGTTGCTATCGGTGAATCCACTAAAATGGATGAATGTGTTGAGATCGATGATGATCGGAGTGACTGAGTTGGAGCTGTTGTAATCTGAAGATCTTTGTTGACAGTCAATGGTAGAGACGCTGAGTCAAAATTATGACATTGTTGCTGAGGCTGCTGTTCCTGTGGTTGTTGTGGCCGTTGCTTGTGAGATTGGCGTCGGTCAAATAGATTGTAAACTGATCCTCGTTCAGTCCCCCGTCGCTGACTCAAGGCTCTCCGAAGACTACCCATCCGTTGTATTGTGCTTGTTGATGCGCGTCTGGTGGTCGAGAAAACGCCAGATCCCGTTTGTCCTGTTGTTAGTTGAGGAATAGTTGATGAGGTCAAGTCGTATTTGTCATGCCCTAACGTACCTGGTGATAATGATGATGATGATGATGAGGGTGGCGATGCACCCAGTGAGTAATTTCGATGGTGAGGCATTATTTTTCTCGGTTCAAAGACAGTAAAAGATCGTTTTGGTGCGGCATTGGCTGCTGATTGATCTGATGAGTTGTTGGGAGGAATATTGTCATGAGGATGTTCATTGATGCGATCCAGGTGAGCTGTTTTAACACGTTTGATGTTTCCAAAATGGACAGAGCCAAAGAAGGATGTACGGCTACCAGTGTTCTGCTGCTGCTTTTGTTGTGATTGTTGTTGATACGATGGTGGATAGTTGTTGTCGGTCACGGGTACAAACGCAACTGGTGAAAGAAGCGAAGTACGGTTTGGGTTTTGGTCGTGGTCTTGTTGTTCATAAATACCCCGATGTTTGTCAAATGGCACAGCAATAAAACAATAAAAAAGACGGATGACGATTTAGTAAACAAACAAACAAACAAACAAAAAAAAAAAAAAAAAAAACAAAAAAAAAACAAAAAAAAAAAAAAAAAAGAGGAAGAAAGAAGAAAGAAAAAAAGCCTTATTACCTGAAGAATTCATAGCAAAATGAAGTCGTGCCAAAGCCAGCTTGAGAAGGTATATATAGTGTTGTAATTCGGTCAGGTGTACAAATGATGATTTCGTCGTATCAACTTGCGATTGTCGAGTGGTAATATTGGAAGTGGTGCATTGATCACAAAGAAGCACACATATTGCTGAATCCGAGTTCATATCGAGCCGAGCTGCTGATAGGTCATTACTTAATGGGTGTTGACATTTTGAGCAAACAAAACAAGAAGAATGCCACATCTTTTGGTTCGTGTGTTGAAAGCAATCACTGTAGATAGATTGACGACATAAATAGCATTGACTCCACGTTGTTGTTTCTTGGTGATGATTGGTACCTAATGACAATGGATCCAGCAAATTTGGGAAGGGGTCTTCCTTAAACCAATAACGTCCACCAATCCACACCCGTTTACGATCGAGTTCCAGTAAATTGTTGAGTAACGATGGTATGGCGTCGACAACATTGCATTCACGTTCCTACGGATTAAATATATATTTATATGAGTGAAACACGATAGCAGGCAAACAAATAACGATTTTTCTCGGATGGGAGGTTTTAACTTACCAAATATAAGACTTCAGTCAAGCCAATCCGGATCAACGTTTTTAAATTCTGAGCCAGACTTGTAATCAGCAAAAGCAATTCTTGTGTAACACCAAGACCATTTTCTTTCAAGGATCCCATTTTCTTGTTGTCTGGTTGGGTTAATAGATTGAAGAACCTAATCACTTGATCGCATACGAGTTTGAACTCTTTCCCGCATGGTAGCACTAAAAATTAAAACATGGAGACCTAGTCAGCAGCATTTCAAAACAATTCATTTTCCCCCCCTCCTCTTATAGCTTACGTACCTTTGTTATGGAGCATCAATTGTTGTTGTACATCATCCAAAGCACTGTACAGGACTTCCAAATGCATAACAAATTGGCTTGCCATTCTAAATCCTTCCACATAGGCACCTGCTGCTACCAACAATAGCATATCTGAGATACAAGTGGCTGATGATTCTTCAAAGGAGGAGAGGTCGGTCCAGATTCGATTGATTTTTTGTTCCATTTTCATTTGAATTTCCTCGAGTCGCTCTATCGTCAGTTTTTCATCACCTACTAAAAAAAAAAGGAGGATCAGGGAATGAACCATTTCAATTATTCTGCATTCTCCGTCTCTCGTTTTCCTTCCATCTTCTCCTCAATAGTATGACCTTACCGTCAACATAAAGTGTATCAGCCAATCGAACATTCCAAAACTAAAGTAAAAATAAAAAGGTCAATTACTGTTTGTTTGTTATATACATATATAAAAGCAATATCATATCGTACCTTGAAGATCATGTAACATTCAGGGTGCCATTTTTGTCCAGGATGAGATCGATGTTCAACAAATTGTTTGAGTATTGCTTGATGACAACCAAAGCATTGGATTTCCTTGATGGATGAGAAGTGGAGTAAGCAGTAGACACGGCCATCATATTCATAACATGCGTTTTCAGTATTCATGGTTGGTTGTTTCATGCATTCAGGACACCTATTTTGACATCGACATCGTTGTTGCGGTTGGTTGATGATACTTTCGTCGTTCACTGTTGCTGATGTTGATTGGTGACATTGTGGACAAAGATCACCCATTTGAGAACGGTAATGGTATTCACAGACAATCTTAAATTTGAATGTATCGTTATTCGTATTTAATGCATAAAACTTGTTGGCAACTAAGTCATGACAATCCTGTTAAAAATAAAACATATAAAGACTGATCAGCATCATATCAAACAGTGCCACTTTTGTCCTCTCTTCCTTCTCCCCCCCCCTGAAATACAAACCTCCCTTCTCTCTTTTTTTTTCCCCTTTAAAGAGAGGAGAAGAGTATGATTTCCCTTCTTCTTCTTCTTCTTGTTCCTCCCCCCCTAACGCACATACACCAATGTCCTATTTTCATCATACATTCCATTTGCTGTAATTTCAACAAAAACATCCAGCCACCATCCAATCCCGCCCTTCCTTTTTTCCCTCCCTTCTTTTTGTTTCCCCCTCTCGTTTATTACTTCCCTGCCCCCTTTTTTAGGTGACACTGTGCATACTATATCTAAAATTTGGTACTTACTTCACACGTAAAACAATCGTAATGATATATCCCCCCTAAAGCACGTATTAAAGATCGATCCATCTGCGAGCATGGTTGTTGGCAAGAGCGACAAAGTTGAGTTCGTTTCTGTTGGGATGGTTGTTGCACGCTATCGAATGTATTGTTGCCGTCGTTCTTTGTTTCGTAGTGTAGGGCGTTTTTATTTGCTGCATCTAATGATAGTATTGTTTGTTCGGCTGATGTAGGTGTTGGTATTGGCGTCAAAGTCGTTATTAGTGTTCTATCTAATTGGTCAGTGCTGCACGTCACTCTATCCATAATAGAATACAGAGACTAAATGATTGACAATGTAATGGTAATAGAAAGATGGGGATATGGTAGAGTAATG
The DNA here is from genome assembly GCA_002105175.1 of Absidia repens. NCBI lineage: Eukaryota > Fungi > Mucoromycota > Mucoromycetes > Mucorales > Cunninghamellaceae > Absidia > Absidia repens. The sequence continues at coordinate 423,219 of MCGE01000023.1, read as the reverse complement.
ATAAAAATATGAAATAACGTAATATAGGTATCAAGAAAGTAAAAGCGAAAAAAATAGAAGTGGGAAGATTGGAGGGGAGATAAAAGAAAAGATAGGTACAAAAAGAAAGGGGTAGTAGACAAAGGATAAGGTTCAAATGGTCATATAATCCAAAAAGTGTTGATGACAGTGATATAAATATAGCTAGATCATAAACAAATAGAATGGGAAATATAAAAAAGCAAAGAAGAGAAGAAAGAAAAGTGTAATAATGCGGGCGGAATATAAGATAAAACGAAAAATGCGGTGTTTTAAATAAACCAACATCCAAACAAACGATCAGGATACATAATGATGAAGGAAGTAAGTCCTAGTAGAGTTTGTTGTTTTGCATTATATACTACTACTGCCAATGGGGTTCATAAAAGTAAGCCAATGTTTATAATAAAGCAAGCAGACACACCATAAAATCTACTGAATATCTGAAGTTAATTTTGAAAATCCAATTCACGTCATGAAGTTTTTGGTTTTATTAATTTTACCTTTTGATCATACACCCATGACCTGATATATGATGAGGGAGGAATTTCCATTTCCAATTCATTGGGGTTGAATGGAAAACTTTCTATTCAGCAATAACTAGCAAACAGGAAGACGAAAAGAGTAGGGCAGGGTTTCACCAAGTCGCCACTTTTGCTGATCATTGTTGGCATCACATTCAACCATTTTAAAACACACAC